>CM056995.1:160766570-161002110 GCA_029891345.1 Dryococelus australis
TCTCTGACACCAAACATTACTGCTATTTCATCAACATCTGGTTTCTACTTGCAATTAAATACTGTGGGCTACTTTTTACATCAACATTAAAAGTATTTCATAATAACTGTTTCCTTATGTAGAGAAAAGTTATTTCATATAGCATAGTTCTTTGCAGTTAGGAATTTTGCCATTTTCAAAAGCTTCTACCAAAATATTGAGGTATTCTGATTTTTTATATGTAATTTTGTTGCTGTCATTCATTGATTTCATTCGAACATGCACAGTGAAAGCCCCTTTTGTACTCTTTCGAAGTGACCAGGAATAATTGTTGCAAAATGCAGGGAAATTTAAAAAGAGTGAAATTTGTTCTGTACAAATAGGTGTAAAAATTGATGTAAAAATTGAATGTAATTATTTTATAAATTTTTTGCTGCTTTTCTAGAATTCTAAGAGTATCATGGTGATGTTCTGTGAGCACCAAGATGATTCTGCAGTGTTGCTGTGTGGATATAGCAGCAGGCGAGCATACCTAGAAGTACACGTGTGTTGATTTGTGTGTAGGTTTGTGAAGGAGGGGTCAAGCTTTGTGCGCAGTCTGGCATTAGGCTCAGTGCAGTGTGGTGGCATAGTGAACTCTGCTCCCTTGCCAGCCTTGTCACCCGCTTTGACTCCGCCTGTTCCCCCGACATGCCAGGCTGCAACAGGGGATCAAGTCCCTATCTGTGTGTCTCTCTCAGCAGGTAGGCATCATCTTCAGCCACTTCTCATAGTTTTGCCAATCGGTTTTCTAAACATAAGTGGTAGGGTTGTCCTACGCAAGGACTTTTCTTTCCGAAGGAAGCCTAAGACTTTTGCCTCAAACTTGAATCGACTTGAGTATTTAAAATGACAGTGTTATTTTGCATTTTTGTATTATTAATTTGGGTGAAAACATTTTTATACAATATAGAACATAATTTATGTATGTTTTTGATATTTATGTAGTGGGTGGTTGCAAATTTAATTAAAATGGATATAGAATGGAAGTCCGATGTAACGAGTATGTTTTATAACACAAAGTTCGCTATAACAATAACTTTTATCGGCACCGTCAGTTGCCCACATATTGTGTAGGAAAAGAAGTTTGTTTGTAATAACAAATTCAGTGTGGGCTTACTTCCCTTATAGCTTAAATAGCAACATTGTTCTTCAAATACAATGCAAGAAAAAATGATTTAGTTAAAAAAATTTAAGAAAGTGTTTTGGTTTCCGTTGATGTGTGCCCAGTATAAGGATAATTGGAACAACAAATATTTAGAGGGACTGGTAGCATCAAAGAATGATGTAAGAACTTCAGGGTTACCAGTTATTGTTACCTTCATCACACAACATTTAAATGAGACTGTAGAGGTCTTAGTCTCTGTAACAGTTAAATATGTGATGCCAGAATCATGAAGTTGGGAGCCTTAATGGTGGACTGGCAGATGGCCAGTGTAAAGAACAGGTCTGGTGGCCAAAGCCACTGTCATGGCCCTACCAGTCAGCTGACCCTTGGTTACACATTTACCTCGAGGCTGATTGCTCTGCTGAGCTAGAGGTGCTGCCAGCTGGAGACTCTTTTATTACCATATCATGGTGTGGGCTGGTGGTCACCGTGGGGACTTGCGGACGGTGCTGGTGTGACTAACACCAGAAGTGTAGCGTCAATGTTGCCAACACCGTCAAGCGGGCAGGGGGAGGTCCTGAAGGGACGTTGTCATGACCTGTTACCAAAAGAAGTCTGTGTTTAACACCAGGGGGTAGTAAGGAGGCAGAGCGACATCTTCAGGAGTCTCTGGAGGTTCCAGTCTTCCAGAAGCAGCGGGATCTGTTGTGGTTGCAGCTGTGTTGGCTTCTGGTTGACGATGTCATCTAATCGTAGAGATTCCTGCTGTGGAGTAGATTAAGGGCTGCCCTCCCTAACCGTGCTTTAGAACTAGCTGGGTCTGGTTGGAAGGATCTGTGACAGCATACAGTACAGTCTTGCAGAGAGGGTGTTGACGTGATGGCTTCTTGGAGTTTTCAGGTGAACAGCACAACTAGGGTCGCGTTTCTATTCGCTTCTGACATTATGCCAAGTGATATCCTGTAGGCACGTGTCCCGCCTCTTCATTACTGTTTTGATTATGACTTGCCAAGGGTTGAGCATTGTGCTCAAGTTGGGAAGAAGTCAATTTGTAGTGTGCACATCATAGATGCAAAATGCGTCATGTGTCAATTGCCCCTCCTCCATTTCGACGTAGAACCATGTTGAAGCAGACAAAAATTTTCCCTCATGGACAGTCTGGGTCATGCTACTTGGGGTGTATAGCATTTGGTATCTGGTGCGGCACCTTCTCTGTGTGTAGAGCTGTGGAGGTCTGCGCACCTCTCTTATCTGTGTCGGCCACATCTGGAAGTAGTTAGCACGCTTGGGGGTTATTGCTGTCTCTCTCTTCTTTGTGCATTCCTTATCTTTGTTTCCCCTTGGCTAGCTTAGACTGGCAGTTAGCGGCTTCAAACAGCTGTCTTGTAGGGGTTCCTTTCTCCCTTGGAAGGATAGGAAGGCAAGGCAGAGGGAATTAGGTTACGAGTGTGAAACTAATTTGTGTTTTGACAGCTGTCTGGAAGTTCAGCGGTGTATTCGTTTTTTAAAGTGCCAGCTCACAAAGATAGCTGAGGGCAAGGTTACGTTAAATACAATGGATTTAACAGTGGTTCGTCCTGAAAAGTGTAATAATACGAGCAAACGCAAAAGTTTTTAACAATTGTGTAAACAAAATGTCCCACTCGTGAGGGACATGTGGTAGCTAACTGAGTTTATTTTTGCAGTGGCTCTGAAGGAGAATTGTAAAATGTCGCTTTGCCTAAACCTGGATGTTGCATGGCAAAAACTAGAGATGGAACGATTAATGTTTTTTCTTGATTATCGATTTTCAATTGTTACTCTTAAGAAGCTCGAAGTCTTGATTATCTTACTCCCAAGAAAAATTGTACCATTCCAAAGTGCACAACAATAAAATCAAATTATAATGAAAAAGAGCAGGCTGCATTCTAATGTAATACTCAACATATCTTGCTATTCCTTAAAAATTGAATGATTTTTGCATTTTCTAGCCAAGAATTCTTTTAAAATCATTAAGTCGCAAACTATTAATTACTATACAGTGACTTTAATGGGTAATTTTCTTTTTACATCATAAATACTGTCTTTTGAAATAAGTTAATTGGAATTGCATAATGTTTAAATACTTAAGCGTCCAAGCGCAAATTGTATTTATGTAGTCCTTTTCATGGAAAAAGTGTTTTATACTGCGAAACATTGAATACTTTACAAAAATTGACTGCAAATGCTTTAACTACTGGGAATATGAACACCGTATTTACCTGAAAGGAAGACGACCCTGAATTTTAAGACAAACCCTTCCTAAAAAATATTTTTGAGGGGAAAATATTTAAACCTGAATTCAAGACTACACCTGTGAAGTGTTGAAAAAATTATTTAGATTGAATAATTTTTGCCTTGATTTATGACAAACCCTTCAAGAAGAAATACTATTACATGAATTATATTATATATTTTATTTACTTTTAAAGAAAAGCTAATCACCATGAAATAGATGTGTCTAACCTGGCTGTATGGTAGCAGCCTTTCTTACACTGTAAAACTTTTGTGGGTATTATGTACCTATTCGTGACTTGAGCCGTTTTGCTTCCTAGCAAAGCAGGACATCAGATAAGGGGACCTTGTCAAAGTTGACAGGTACAGTCTCAGCACTACAAAAATATATTCAACCATAGGACACACGGTATTTAAGCAGGAATAGTCTTTGTCAAAATCGCCTAAGTTTTGAATTGAAGAGGATTCCCGAATTGTAGATGACCCCTCATTTTTCATATTCCTTTTTTGTTACAAAAACCTTATTTTCATTTCCGGTTTAAATACCATACATGATGTTTTTTTGCTGCGTCCGAAACTACTGTTTCTAAATAGCAACACTCACACTTCGAAAAAAATTGAATATTCGAAAATTCGAAGTATTTATATTTGACATCAAATTGAATACGAATATTCAATTAGTCTAAACGTTATTCAATAATTCAAAAATTTGCACAGGCCTAATATTACACTATAAAACTTATATTTTGCAATAATAATCAAAATATTTGAAAATTAATAAATTCATACTGCCTTTCGATTCTCAATTATGTCGATTACAGCAAAAATGTAGGTAATCAAGAAATCGAATTTCCCACCTCTACCAAAAACATGTTGCATGTAGCTTTGGGAGTTTGACCACCACTAACCTTCCGTAAACTAGTGTGGTTCTAAGCTAAACATTACAAGTTTAATAGTAAAAGAAGTTAACTAATCTAATGTCGCACAATTGCCACCTACCAATTTATACTGGTTCTTGAGGTTTGACTCAGAACTGGTTTTAGGTTAACAACCAACTTCTCAGTTCTCGTTTCTACACAGCAATAAATTTAGTATTATTTTGAGATAATGATAATGATATACTTAGTACAAAACATTTTGAATTAATCTAGTTACTGCAAAACTCTTATCATTACAAAAATAACTATAACGAGAAACTTATCAAAACAAACAATAATTACAGTTATCACCGAAACTATTATATAGGTTAATTCACGTGTTGCAAACATTTTTTCTTGGCCTTATATACTTCCTTACTGCGAATTACTATTGCCATTAAAAGCAAATAAATATTCATTTATTTGGTACCAATGTTCGCAAAAGTAGTTTTTAATGCAGGCGTTTAATCAAATACAGTTATTGAAGTCTGAAATTATTAAAATGTCATCCTAATAGAACCGGATATTGGAACCAATATTTAGATTGTAGAATCAGTACCAGAATCAATATTTTTTTTGTTATTCAATCCATCCTTAGTTCTAATATTGTTATAATATTTCAAAAAATATTCCTTGGTACCAGACTACTATCTTAAACTATTGCTAATTACAGTTGGTTTAACATTAGAATAAGGAACACGAAAATTCAATAAATTATCAAATAGAGTTATCTTTAACATTTTAAATATTATGTGGCAATTTACAGACACATGAAACTTTTGCAAATTGTTTTCTACAACAATTCAAGCAAAAAAAAAAAATGTTACAGACACAGCCCTAATAAGACAAGACAATGTAACAATTTAAGTTTAGGAATTTCAGCTAAGAAGGTATATAAACATAACCAGAATCTAGAAAATTAGGCTATTTACAACTTCCAAAATTTTCTTTCTTGGGAAAAGATTCTCAAGGTTAGGCATGGGTCTGTCTTCGCTATTTTCTTCAGAAAGTTTAGCATCTCTGTTATACTAGTCTTCTCCATGTTTCGGCACTGGCGGTTCACTGGAGTACCGTTGCGATGAATGCAGGCCAGTGGCCAGAATGTGAGTGCCAAGGCCGGTATCACGTGAACTGCATATTGTGTAATAGAGAGGTTCACCGCGTGTGCATCAGCTGGTCGGATGAGAGGATTCAAAACCCAGGCCAAGTTTATCAGTGTGACATATGTCGCTGGGAGCAGGCGTACAAACCACGGAATCACCCTCATAGGTATAGCCCAATTACTCCTGGTTACCCTGCGAGATGATGTCAGACTTCAACGGGAAAGCATATGTAAATCCAGAGAAATTCCTTGCAGAGTGTGAGTGCGAATTAAGGGAGAATTTGATCCCACGAAAACAATGGTGAGCCGTGCTCACCATCACCTTACAGGTCCCGCCAAGCGCTTGTGGGAAAAATATGGGGAGTTCATAGAGATCTGGCCCCAGTTCAAGGCCCATCTAATTTCCCATTTTTTGGGAGACGAGCTCCCTAGTGAGCTGATTACTGACCTGCACTCAGACATGCAAAAACACGACAGGGTTTACCATGAGCAGAATGAGGGACAGCACATGAGAAGCTTCACTCACACCCTCCTCCCTGCGCTAAGCAACTTGTTTCTCGCCTCTCGGCCCCATACAGTCGAGGAGTTGGTAGACTGGACGAACAAACTGGAGGTGAATGAGCGCCCCCTCCCTGGAAAAAAACAGCTGGCGCACCCAGGACTAACGGCCCGACCCCTTCCCCCAGACCACCTGCAGGACGTGATGCGATCCTTCCCCCCCCCCCCCCCCCACATGTCACACGGTTGTAGGGATTGCCCAGGGCGGAATTTTTAGCGGGACTGCTTAAGGCGGCAGCCTCAGGGGACTCATAACCCGAGACAAAATTAATGAACAATAAAGAACAATGACAAAGGATCTAAAATTAAAATTACGGTAGCCGACACACAAAAGTAGTAAGTTTCTAACGTCATATTTTACTACGCTTAAATCAACGCTTTAGCAGAGACCGGGCTAATGTAGTACACACTAAAATCTACGTAACAAAATATTAAAACACTGTCAATTATATTTATTCACAATTTTCTCTAATCAACAGGTGAAGGCGAGCCTGGGAAAAATGAATCTAATAAAATGAATTCCTACAAAAATTCTAATAAAACCAATGTGCACTATTTACAGCATAAGTGTATCAGGGGCTCTATCCAGGGGAACGTAATCGCGCAATGACCTGTTACCACGGAGTCAAGGGAAGTTGACAGAGGTAAGGGTAGTGGTTACAAGTGTGGGATTTACCAATTGATGTGGAGAGCTGTCCCTGGGCGGTCAGCTGAAGGAAGCCTTGTCCAAGCTGGGGCTGGAGTGCTGGCGGCCTTCTGCAAGCTGCCAGCTGGAGGTAGTAGTTCGAGCCCTGCCTCGTGCTGCTGAGATGGAGGTTGAGCCCTGGGCGGGCTGCAGAGGACAGGAGATAGTCTTCCGCAGACTGTAGGAAAGCTCGCGAACCTATGCAGCCGAGAGCCCAGCATCTCTGCTGGACCATGGGGCTGTAATTCTATTTATACAAAAATTGCCCTGTGTCAGCGATTCTCTGGGTGGGGGGATAGCGTAGCCTTCCAATACAGGGGCTGGTTTATCTGCTGCGCGAGCGCCGCTCAATTTCTTATCTTCCCTGGTGGAGGCGTTGCCATTTTCATGCTCCCCGGACTGAGGCAGGGGGGCCGTGACTTCAGAAGGTCACAAGGGTGCTGCTATCTTGAGGGTTGTTTGGAACTTCTTGGTCAGGCAGGGTAGCATAGTATATTTTAAATAATTAATATTATTTCTTCGTCCTTGTAGCTCTGGCACATTCCTTCTTGATTGGATGTGGTAGATCATAATTTCAGATGTGAAGTTCAGTTATGTAATTGACTCACCAATGTATGAAGTTTTTTAATTTATTATTTCCAAGTCTCGGCGGCTAATACGGCCTTCGCTACAACATATCGAGTACTGTACTCTCATAACAAGTATATATTTATTCTTACGTACTGTGGTATGGATGGGACCCTTTTCATCTAGAGCCCAAGTTTTCAAAAGGGGTTGTGGCGGAATAGAAGTTAACTGTCCTGCAGGTTTACTGTTAGGTCATTTTGTCTTCTGGCATACTTGGCACGCACTGACATAGTTTTTAACGTCGGTTGTCATGGTGTCCCAATAATAGGTTTGTCTTATTTTCTCAAGAGTTTTGAATGCACCGAAATGTCCTCCCCGAAAATAGCATCATGGTGGGCCTGAATTATTTAGTTAACATATAATTGTGGAACTAATGTTAACTTCTTAATGCCTCGTGGCATATTAAATTTATGGTAATTTTCTCCGTTTACTGCCATGCCATAATGGCGACTAAGTCAACAGTATTTTGTGTCAGCTAAATATGGGTTTTCTAATGCGATTTTAATTTTTTGATATGATGGTCAAAGTCGTATTCTTCTGTGAAGGGTGAAGTGTTATCTGTGATGGGACATAAATATAGGATAGAGTCATCTTCAATTTTGATATATTCCTGTTCAAGGTTATAGGCAGGCAAAAAATATGGGATGTCATTCTCGTTCAAGATAATAATAGTACAATTTAACAATTGATCAATGCCATGCATTTCGATTTTATTAAGCGTATTTTCCAAGACAACTTGGAGATTAACCTGATGTAATGTGAGAATTTTGCAAATATCATGAATCTGAAAGGTTTTCTCATCAACTATGGCTTTTGCTACTCTTGTTTTGTCTTGCAACTGAATTTCATTTTTAAAAAAAGGTTTAATATCCACCCAGTTGTTTACAGTGTATTTAATAATTCCATACTTAATCTTGTTATCATTACTGCGGTTTTGCAAAATGCTTTCAGCCATAGCTTTATATAGCAAAGTGCAGCTTATCGTGTCTGTTTTGACTGTGTAGTTAGTGTTTTTAACAGTAATTTTTAGTGTTGTGGTGCCAGTGTCTGTAATGATACTGCTCAAGGTGTCTGGCAGTGTTTTTAACTTCCCTTTTATTATATGTGGCTCAAAATCGTACTCGCTTAATGCTAACACCACCTTTTGAATTTGAATGTTATGCCCAGCCACGGTGCGCAGGTACCAGAGACTGGCGTGGTCCGTCTCAATTATAAAATGCCTGCTATATAAATACTGTCGAAAGTGGTTACAAAGATAATGTATCGCACCATACTCTCTCTGTAGCATTCCATCTTTTTTCATTTAGTGATAACTTTTTAGACGCAAATGCAACTATACTGCGCTGTTTCAGGTCCTCTTGTAGAAGCGCATCCTCTTGTACCGCGTCGTTACTAGCGTCGCGTGCTAATATAATGTTCTTCCCTTCATCGAATCTTTGTAGCACTGGTGCTTCTAATATTGCTTTCTTTAGTTTAACAAATGATTCCTGTTGGGCTTCTTGCCATTTGTAATTGACATTATGCTTCGTTAAATTTATGAGGGGTTGCGCAACAGTTGCGTAGTTTCTAATATATCTGCACAAGTAGGACATACCTAAAAGTGTTCGTAGTTGTTTGATATTTTTAGGGGGCACCATACGCTCAATAGCACTAGCTTTGTCGGGATTGGTCGTTATGTCCTGTGGTGTAATTATGTGCGCAAGAACCCTGTCTGTTTGTTCAGCGAACGTGCATTTTTTGTGTTGATCTTGACGTTAAACATGCATAAGCGCTAAAAAACCTTTTCAATATTAGATAAGTGTTTCTCAAAAGAATTTTCCAAAATGAATATGTCATCAATGTAAGCTATGGCAGCTGTCCATTGTAGGGAGCCTATTAATTTGTTAATGAACATTTGAAAATATTGGGAGATACTTAACCCCATTGGAATTCTTTATATTGAAATGAGCCTACACCGTCAATTGTAAATGCTAATTTAAAATGGTCTTGCTTTCTGATGGGAATGCTATAAAAATCTGAAAATAAATCCAAACTGGTTATGTAATGCGAGTTCTGTAGAGCATTCAAAATGTCTTCTGTAAGGGGTTTTGGGTATTGTATTCTGGTTAAATATTAAGTTTTCGAAAAATGTGTTAAAAATCTTAACCCTCCATTTTTCTTTGGTACCACTAAGCTTGGTGTGGAATAGGGAGAGTCAGCCTCCTCAGTAATCTCAGCCTCTATCATATTGTTCATTTGACTTCAAAGTCCATCTCTAATTTTGGGATTGATTCTATACGGTCTGGTCACAATAGGTTTATCGGTAGTGAGGACTAGCTTTATCTCAAAATCTTTCGCCTTGGTTAGTTCCAAAATAGAATTAGCAAATCTGTCTTTGTAAGAATCAATAATACAGGGCGATCGAGGCTGACTGCTTCTCTGTTAGTTTCCTGTTTATATGTGGTAAGTTAGTCTGGTCCAGCTTAAAAGCATCTAAGGCATTCATGGAATGTTCAATGGACGTATTTGAATAATGCGTAGAAGTTCCTGAGTACAATGGTATCTGTACCACCTTTTTTGACCCTTGCCCATGAATAAGCATAATGTTGTGCCTCAATATAAGAATAACATCATATCGTTTGATAAAATCAACACCTATAATTAAATCCTGCTGTAAGTTACCAACAAATAAGAATTTCTGAGGGTGCATATGACCTGATATACTTAAATTAATATTTGTTTCAAATTTAGGTGATGTTAAAACACTTGTGGCCCCATCTAAAGTTATTTGCTCTTTTAATGGGTAAACATGCTTATTAGAAATCAATGTGCTAGCTACACTGCTACGATAGCATCCAGTGTCGAGCAATGCAAAATACTTTTTCCCCTTAATAGTGACAAGGATGCAAGGTGTCGCTGTGCATCTACTGTAGGCCGTATTTGTTTACTTGAACTATATTGAGTCGTAGACCCACTCAGTATGTTTTTCAACATTGTCTCATCATCACGGGCCTGGCTCAGTGTATTATCAAAACAGTCTTTAGTGTCTACAGTGCTATTTCTTTGTTTGCGCTCTAGGTAAACAGTTTGTTGCATCAGCCCAAATTAGCTTTTAAAGTTCCTAAATCTGTCACTGATATCTGTGGAAAATTCAAACTTTTGTTGCGGGAACAAACTGCAGTGATGACTTTCATGTCCTGCGTAAAAACACAGAGCACGCGCGTCCTGTGCGAGACTGCGTGAACCGGTGACTTTGTGCTTGTCTGCGACAATTTGTTGAGACGTGGCAACGTCGCAATGTGGGTCGCGCTGTGGTGGCGGTGTGGCAGCACTGGCCTGACTCGTGTGGGGGGGAGGGGAGTGATGCGCTTGCATTGAAATTATGGTAATAATTATGCATAACCTCAAATGTGTGGTAAACAGAGTCAACCATGTTTATGTATCTAGGCCTAGATGTTAGTAAAGTAAGAGTGTTGTAAGCCCCGAACATAACCTCAATAGGAGGACGGGGATAACATGTTTACTTAACCTTAGAAAGTACGAGAACGATAAAACCTCCCATACCCATGTACGTTCGTAGTAGTGTTAGCACATAAGAGTGTATTTTTTTCTTATAATCCCACCTATACTGGTTGAAAAGCTGCCGTTTGTATTGGATTCCTAGTGGTTAGGGCTCTACCTTTCTGTACACCTGGGTGCACAGAACAGGTGGTTGTCTATTGGGTATGTGTAACGTACGAGCATTTCTACACTATGGCTCGCAACTGGTAAAGTAACTATTCTATTTTCTTGCTTTCTCCTCGATGGCCTGGTGTCTACGTGGGAAAAGTACAGCACAATGGGAATAATACTTTCGAGTGAAATAAAAACGTGTTTATTTTGGGAGGGATAAATGTGGTGGTATGCACTACCTCTTATCAAACAAGAGTTCACCGGAAGTTAAGCTACACTGAAAAGCTGAAGGTGAACTGGTAATAAGGCTGCTTAAGGTTGAAAACTAGGTGGCTATTACAACAACTCAAACTAATATCCTAACTAATTGTCCTGAAGGTACTAGAGATGGTTGCCAGAAGTGAGCCCCAGCACAAACTGGTGGAGCGAACTTGCAGCTGATGGTTCCTTTGGCACCAGGAGTGCGGTGAAGGAACAGGCTAGACTGAAGTTCTAGGGTTGTGCAGCAGTACTTATACTTCGCTGACCCTGTTCATGCCCTGGCTGGAGTGGGAGGTGTGACGTCTCTCATGAGCGCAGCCGGGTTGGGTTAACTGCCCTTCGTGTTTGGCTACCTGGCTTCAGGTTGCTCTGCGGCGCTCAGGTTGCTTCATGACAGGTGGTCACTCGGCGATCTTCGGAACCCTTCGTGGCACCCTCGGGGAGGCTGGCGTGTTTTCTAACCGCTTGCGCAACGTACATTTCCACGTATCTGTAATCGCCCCCGACAACAAGGGGCGATCTGTAGGCACTCATGGCTGTACTTCTGGGTTTGATCCTTCCGTGGGTGACATAAAAATATGTGGCTTCATGAGTCGTAGTCGTTTGGTAATAAGGTAGAAAGCGGTATTTGTAAGTAGGAGTATCAACAATTTTCCTTCCACATGCACAGTGACAAGCTTAACTTTTGTTGTTGTTATTGTTGTTGTTGTGTGTTGTTAACATGTCTGTAAGTGGGGACATCCCCACTCCAACAATCTTCTATATGATTGGTCTACTTAAGTAGTTTTGTAGTTACTAAGAATGAGTTATTTGTAATTTTATATTTTTAGTTTTATTGAGTGCCGTCAATTTTAATTGTAGTGTTTTCCATTAGGCTCTTTATTTCCATATGAATTGCTATTAATTGCATTTAACTTGTGCAGGTCTACCACACTTCACCGCTGGATACATGAGGAACTGGGGCAGAGATACATTTATCTCATTGCGTGGATTGTTCATCCTGACTGGAAGATACCAGGAAGCCAGGTGAGCCATACAGATGATTTTTGGTCCTGGTGTTATGTTAAATCACCATCCGTGGAGGTATCGTATCCAGCAATAATTTGCCAGATGACACGGTCAGTGAATGTAGCCAAGCAGTTTCGCCAATCTGACTTGAAGAGGGGAATAGGTACTTAGGTATGTGTTCGCATCAAAGACTTAATTTTCATGCATATTTTAGATAATATTTTATTAACCTTCCTTTCTACATTCTTATTAATTAGGTTACTCTACTATCCTCAGTTACAACTTCCTATCACAACTACTCACAAAATGTTAGTCTTGTGAGTATGGTATGAATTGTGCTCTAGATCTCAAAACATGTTGCCTTTGGCAGTCACTGGTCCCCACAAAGATGGCGGCCAGCCTATTTATGTGATTCTCTTAATTTATCTAATGAACTCTTGGTCATGATACTGTTTGCCCTCTGAGTCATCCCATTATTGAGGGTCTGTTTATTGATGAGGGTCTGTTTATTGATGTGAGAGCAGGGGTCGTGAGATAATTGATGTGACACTAGGCCTGTGTGTTCTTTGCCATCCAGAATCTAATAAAGTGACATATGACGCTATTGGGAACTGTCTTGAGCTACGTCACGGTAGAAGTAGATTTTTATTGTGCAGGTCTGTCACAGGGGTTAAGGCGGTTGATTCAAAACTCACTTGCCTGCAGGAGCCTAACCAGTGTAGAGGGTAGGTTGAGTTGCCTAACGGCTTCGTACGGAATCCAGTCCTGGCTTGGCTATGTGCCCGATGGTGTGACTGGAGGTCACTGGTTTACCTGCTCTAGTGTTTTGGAGGCTGGGCTGCGCAGTTGGTCAAACAGTTGGGCGACTGCTGCTGGCGGCGCTGGTGGAGCAGGTGGGCCCGAGTTACTGCTGCAGCTGGAACTGTCAGTGAATGTCCGATTCTGGCTGTAGTTGTGGTGCACATGGAGCCATGGGCAAGCTATACCCAGAGGCACCTTCTTTCCATGGAGCAGGACAGCAACAGCTGAGTGCGGTGTTCCCGGCATCTTCTGGGTAGCTGCATGGAGAGAGGGCGAGGGAGTTGGGGGTAAAGCCCCACCAACTTGTGGGCAGCTGCAGCTCGGTCCCGGGGATTATCTTGGTAGAACGCCTTATCGGAGTGGGTGCAGCCCCAGGAAGCTTTGTAAGTGACATTGGCCTGTCATTCCTGCAAATCTTTACCACCTTTCTTGGGGAAATACTGGAGGGGGGAGGGGTTAAGACGTGCCTTACGAGAGGGGAGTAGGGGACGATCAGTCCCTGGCTGGAAGTGTTCTTCCACAGCAGCGACCGGGCCGACGCAGAGCCGTACCTTTATCCCAAACGGCACCACAATCGATGTGATGGTTGAGGGTCGGGTTTTTTGTGAGTCATGGCCATCAAATGTATATGTGGTTCTGACGTATGGGTCCCTGAAGGAGAGCCCGCAGTCCTGCACTGGACAGTATAATCAGATGGTTTAAAATCCCAGTCTCCTGCTCGACTCGGGTGTGTGTGGTATCTGCTTGGTAGCACACAGTCCCTAAGGAAATGAAAGTTAATGTAGGTTAGAATATGTGTTTATTCCAGGGAGGAATAAACATTGTCGCCTGTACTACCTCCTAACTTCCTTGGGTTGACCGGAAGTAAATAAAGTATGCAGGTTTCTCGGTGAAGGGGACCTGGGTGGTTATTCTAAGTCTCTCTTTCTGACGAAATACAATAGATTCTTTACAACTATCTGCTCAGATCACCGTTCTGTATTCTAAGCTTGAAACGAAGGTCAAGTGATGTTATAAGTGGAGTTGGACATTCTCAACCTAGGCTAGAATTTCTTGGTAAACCAATATGGTGGGCGTCTGTATGAAATGTGGTTGTGTATTTCAATGACATGGAAATAAATATTGTGTAGTATAAAATCAGTGCAGCATGTGTTTGTGTTGTATGGAGTTATAATTTTCTTAGGCATACATTTACGATACGAATAAGCATGCAAAGATTGGTTATAATTATTACAAACGCGCATCACAGATTGTGCACAACATGATAGAGACTATTTTACGTGTGGGATGTTATTACAAGCATGTAAATGTACAAATAACTCAATTGTAAATATTTATTCCATAAATTACTATTACCTTATCGTAAATACACATTTATTCATCCTTCAAACAGCATGTGTTGGTGGTCTAGCGGTTAAGTGCTTCGAAACACAAGCGTCTCTATGGTATGAGATCGAAACTCCCCTTCTGTATAATGTTTATTTTGTTTAAATATGTGAAATACAGTTATGTGATGTTATGCGGTAACAACATTTTTTAAAAAAGCAAGCTTATAATCTGTGTACATTTGTATTTTGGCCCCTAATAGCATACAGTTTGGAATGTTTTGGGGCTGGCTCTGATATAGTCTATTTCCTGTAAGTGGGGTAAATTTTGACAGTTCTAGAAAAGTAGCACTACCACAATTTATCCTTCCACCACAGCTGTTTGTAAATGAAGAAAAAGAAGTTTGTAAAGAAATGTTTTGAGTCCAATGCATACTTGCATTTTCCTCTTTCCTCATGTTTCCTGTCATGACAGGCATTGAACGACTAACGTTATCTAACTTCCGTCCAGTAATTAATTTAGAATAGTATAGCTAAGTTGGTGTTCCAAATTCATTAATTTTTGTAATTACCAAGATATATATGTTGGGTTTCTGTTTATTTTGTTTCGAGGGAAAATGGAAACGGTGGGGGGCTTTAGTTTTGCGTCTTTCGTGAGACAACATTATTTTGATGTTCTTACTAGTGTGCGGCATTTTGTTTTCCATATTAGATATTTTGATGGAGCAGTGGAAAATTTTGCTCATACGGAAATAACATTCAAATTATTTAACTTCAAAAATTTTTAACTTTATTGAAAAACAAAATGCGATTCATATACATTACTGTTCATATTCGTATGGATGCAGCAATAAATATATATATACACACACACACGTGCGCACGACCAAAGTTAACCTTACACTCGTTGAATTTACGATATGGACAAATAAACAAATATTATTCCCTCACTACAAAAATATGGAAAGTGCTGATTTTTCAGGCCACATGCATTTCAATAATTATATTAACGGTTTACGAATACATTCACAAAACATGCAAACTTACCATTTGTAAAATTTGCAATCTCTTGAACACTAAGTTTTCCATGGCTCTGCAGTACACTTTGGCGGACACCAAGGTTAGGAATATTAGTATAATCAATTTATGATGTGTACATTTCTTTGTTATGGATAAAAGATTTACATGAAATATATAATTAACAATTGCTAACATTCCTCCACTTAGCCTTGGCCAAATATTTTCTTTTCCACATATACAAATAGTTTCCTAAACACACGGGCCTCGTCCGTAACACGTAAACATCTATGGCTATGTTCCGTTCTCTGCACTGATGCGACCAGCTGCATAGCCGCCAGTTGTTGTTCCGTTACTCCATGCGTTTAATGTTGGGCGGGGGTACGGAACAACTTCCATGCTCTACTTTTGGCGTGTAATTTGAGTGTTTTTTTTATAAATGGCAAGACATTTGCATACACTGTGATGGTAAACCCGTGATCCTGTCATACAATTTGACAGGATAACTTGTTTACAACAGTCATATATGTAAACCGAGCATACTAAAATTAATTGAATATTAAATATTTAACAGCCACCATGAGTACATATTAACCTCAAAGTCATACACACACCAGGTTGGCATTCGAACCTGCTTTATTTTTGCATAGTTACGTTTGCTTGGGTTCTGTTTACTTTATTTCAATGTAAAAAAGGAAACTGTGTTTGAAACAAGGGGGAGAGGGGGGAGTCTTTGGATTTACGTCTTTCGTGAGAGTGCATTATTTTAATGTTTTGATGGAGCAGTGGAAAATTTTGCTCGTATAGAAATAACATTCAGATTATTGTAACTTCGAAAATTTTAACTTCAATAAAAAAAACAAAACGCGATTCATACGTTGTCATTCGTATTTGTACAGGTGCAGCAATACACACACTTTTCATAAGTTAACCCTACACTCGTTGAATTCACGATATAGGCAAAGAAACTAATATTATTTACACACTAAAAAGTGTTGAAAGTGCGACTTTTTTGGCTACGTGAATTTCAATAATAATTATAGTAACAGTTTACAAATACATTATTTACAAAACACGCAAACTTACTGTTAGTTAAATTCGCAACCTCTTAGAAATGTGTTTTCCTATGGAAATCCTTACAAGTTTACTTCACCAAAACATGTTTGTTCGTCATTAGCATTATATAATTTAGTTGCAGAGTCATTCAGTACAATCAACACTGCTCAAGTTTCCTAAAACCAATAAACGTGCCCTTGGTCGCCGCTGATGCTAACCTCCAAATACGCACTTTCTGGCATTTTCCTGCCACTGTGACATCAGCACATGAAGCATTTGTACTTTCTTCTTATGCAGGTTATGTGTGAGATTGGTCGGAAGTAGAATGATGTAGGAGTTGCACCGATACGTTTGTGAGCAGAGATTGGAACTACTTCGCTGCACATATTTTGCATTGTGAAGGTAACGGAACATATCCTATATCTCACGAAGGAAAAAAAAATATTGTTCAACATGGCCACCAACCACAGTGTCTCAAACTACTCATAAAATCAGTGAATACTGTGCACTATTATTTTCTTATAAAACACATATTTGTAATCATATACTATTGTTTATAAGCTAAAAAATATAAAGCTTACTATTCGTGTCTTTAAGTAATGTTTTTTCAACAGATTTGTAAAATTTTAAAACAAGCAATTCTAGTAATATTTTGTTGGTACGTTGTCGACCATGCGCAGAGAGACAAGCACTCGTCTAGCTTGGAGTGGGAAAAGTCGGTAAGCTGAAAATGCCCGATTGCACCCCCATGCTAAACAACTGATAACTCTGAACACCTTTTTGGATCCGACAATAATTTTGCCGGCTGTGAGACAGTAGGTTCATGACGGTGTGGGCAGTTACCAATGAAACTTAGAATAAGCACCCAGGTTCTAAACTAGGGGGTGGCAGTTTTGACTTGATAGCTGTTATTTTTCCCTGTCTACTCTGTACTGTGTCCTGAAGGGACTTAGGGGCCCCACTTCCTGAAGGGTCGTGGTCGAGCTGTTACCAAGGGCAATCAACTTGGGAGGTTGGAGACTTCTTCAGGGATGGCCCGCGGGGGGGGGGGGTGTGATCCTCTTGAAGGTCTGGTAGATACTGGTGATGGAGTTGAAGAGCTTCTGGGTTGTCTAGGCAATGAATAGCAGTCAGAGCTCCATCGCACGAGGCAGTGGAGTTAGCTGCTGAGGCTAATGTGGCTCTAACAAGAGCCAACTAACAACTTCTGGGTAGGTCATGTAGACACTGGGGTTGTCAGAGGGCTGTAGCATACGTGATGATAGAGCAAGCTGTTGGAGCTGTATTGCCCTGAAGAGGGCTGGCAAACAACTAGCGATCTTCTGGTATTCACAGGTACTTATATTGGCCTGCAAGCCCTCGCCGGGCCTGCATGTTGGGGGTGGTTAGTCACTTGTTCATGGGCGGAGCTAAGGGCTGTCTGCTGGGCCTCCGTTGCTGGCTGGAGCGCAGGTGGCACTATCCCTTGGTGCGCTCTTGAACTACCTTACTGCTCGGGGGGTGGCTGTGGAGGCTCAGTCCACTGGTTCACTTATACTTCATCTTCTGAGGGGGTGGCATTGCATGGCATGGCTTACTGACCGAAGGTGATTAACAGTATAACACAGACACGTCTGTTTTGCTCCCCTCTAGAAGGGAGCGGCGCAGCGATGGAGGAAATTACAGGCCGCTGTGTGCAATAAATGGAATGAATATGAGAAATATTGTAGTGGGTTCAAGAAGTCAATGGTCATGCGCATGTTCACTAGGTACAGTTATGATTTGAAGTAGAGGTTAAGTATGGACTCCTACCTTCTGGACAGTGAAATGAAGAAGAATACTGTGAATGTAAAGTTGATCCCTAGTGAAGCATTCGATGGAGACCATAGTTTGCTAGACACAGATGTAAGAGGAAAAGGGGAACAAAGTCAAGAGTATGGAGGCTCAAAAAAGAAGAGGAAAATTGCACTATGTAAACAAGATTAGGAACTTGATACCAAGGTGTTAAACACAAGTGATAGAAAATGAATAGAGAGATTGAAAATGACTGGTATATACAGTAGATAAAAAGTGTTGACGAACAGATTACAAGAGAAAATGGAAAGGGACACCATGGTGGACGGGACCACGGTGGCTGAGCGGTTAGACTGCTCGTCTCCCACCAAGGCGAACTGGCTTCAATCCCCAACTGGTTTACCGGATTTTCGCAAGTGGGAATCGTGCGGGACGATTCAGCTGGTCAGCGGGTTTTCGTGGGGTTTTCCCATTTTCCCTGCCCCTTCATTCCATCACTGTTCCATACTCACCTCACTTCACGCTCATCAGTTCTGAAGACCTCGATGTTAAGAGCCACCAAAATCTCTTCACTCACTCACTCACCATGGTGGAATAACAGTAATAAATCAATACAACACAAGATCAAAGCATTTAGAGAAGGATTGAGGAAACACAGTAACGAGAAAGAAGAGCAGTATAAGGTAAAGAAGTGAAGTGGATTTGGGAGGCTTTTAACATTGAGGTCTTAATAGCAGTTGAGGATGAAGTGAGGTGAGTATGGAGCACTGCCAGAGTGCAAGAGCAGGGGAAATGGAGATTCCCGAGAAAACCCTCTGACCAGTGGCATCATCCGGCACAATTCTCACATTGAAAAATCCAAGAGCAACCCCACCGGAAATAGAACCTGGTTGTCCTAGGTGGGAGGCGAATACATAGTCTGACCACTATTATGGCCTCGGAAAAGAAGAGGGAAGCAGAACAAGCAGTAAGAAAAGAAAGCAAAGCATGGATGCAAGAGCAGACAAGGATGGTGTAGAAGGATGTACAAATTTGGGATCAATAATTCTCTGTACACAAGTTAGACAGAGCAGGAGGGAGAAATGGCAAAAAATGAGAATGATAAATGAAGAGGGGATGGTGGCAGAGATGGAGGAAAAGGAACAAGAGTTATGGAGGAAATACTTAGAAAAACTGGCTAAATCTAAAGGAGGAAAGTAAGAGTACAAGGGAACAGGAGGAGAGAATAAATGAAGAAATTGGACAAAGTACTGTTAAAACCACAAACTGCTGTTTGGTGAATCTACGGGGAGCGGTGTGCTGCCAGCAAGGGGACAGGTAGCTTTGTATGATCAGTTTCACGTTTGTTAATGCATGCACAATATTTTTGTAACAGTTTGTACACAGCTGGGCCATCACTAATATCAGCTGCCGCATGCAGGGTCGTGCCAGTGGCCCAAGCACAGACATTTAGGAAGGCGAGTCGTCAGCACTTGGCACTTACAGTATTACATAGAAGGAGGTAGAGGATGTATTCAAGAAATGAAGAGTGAGAAAGTATCAGGTGTAGACGAACTGACATTGGAAATGATAAGAGCCGTAGAGGTGATTGGGCTACAGTATTTGCTGTACAGAACGTTGAGAGTTGTGTGGATGGAAAATAAGGTAAGGTCTCAGAGAATTGGATAAAGAGAGTCATAATACCCATATTTAGGAAATGAGATAGAATAATGTGAACTAAATATATTAGATTGACATTGATGTATCAATGCAAAGATCTAAGAAAAGGTATTGTAAAAGAGGTTAACTAAGAGGAAGGAAGGAAATTCGAGAGAGAAATAGCATGTCTTCATACAGGAAGATCTACAATATATCTGATATTTGTAATGCAGCAGTTAATTGAGAACAGATAAAAGGTGACGTGTGACACATTCTGCATCTTTGATGCACACTTTAAAAATTGACTTTGTCCCATCTTGATCGCAATGCTTAACCCTTTTGGCAAGTCATTAACCCACACAGTACTAAAAAGGTGGAACTCGTGCTTACAGGGTACGATGGCGCAATATCACAAGTGACTACAGACACGTGATCCTAGCTTGTACTGTTCACTCAAAATTGCGAAAAAGCCATCACGTCAACACCCCCTGACAAGGATTGTACTGTCTGCTGATGTGCCACTCCCTCCAACCAGGCCAAGCTAGTTCCAGAGCACAGCGAGGGAAGGCAGCACTCACTGTACTCCACAGTACAACCCGAAGGTAAGGGATAATATTGCCGCATCAGCAGTTTTGAATTTTCAACCTGTGCAGCCAAGGCTTACTCCTCGCACCCCTCTCCGCCGAGTACCAATGAGAGATAAGTATAAAAGGTCTGGTTTGACCAGAAAATTTCAGTCTCTGCTCCTCCACCGCTCTCATATAGGGCCAGAGGCAGCCATCGGGATGTGCTGTCACTGGTATGTCCACAGATTCCACCGCTCACAAGGGCAGGAATCTCTACCAATAGAAGACATTGCCAACCAGAAGCCAACACCACGGCACCCACCATATATCCCGCTCTTTCTGGGATACTGTACCCTCCAGTGGCTCCCAAAGATATCTTTTGCCTCCGTACCACCCTTACCCAGACCCCTTTTGGTAACAGGTCATGATTACGTCTTTTCAGGACCTCCTCCTGCCGACGGGATGTTTTGGCAACACTGACGCTTCCCTTCAGCTATTAGTCACCCCAGCTTCATCCTTCAGAACCACCACCAGTTTGTCAGGAGATAATTGTTGATAATCTAGCGTAGGAGGTAGCACAGTGCCACCGTGTTTTATTACTCTCATAATAAAATATGTGAAACATACCTGTTCTCTGACTACTGAATTTCTTTGTGTAAAAGGTCGTAGTTTTCTTATGTAGTTCAGACCTCTAAAGTGAAGCCGGTAACACAACCAGGCAACAAGCCAGATACCCACACAGTAAGAGGCCACCTGAGCTCTGCCAACCTGGTAGAATTTGGTGGAGCCCAAAGCACTAGAAACTTCTCCGCCAGGTGGATCAGTGACTCAGGGTGTTCCATAGTCTGCCACCGCTCTCCTGCAGGGCCGGAAAGGAACTGGAACCACCGCTGACAAACTGACCTCCTGCGGCTAACACACCTGGGTATTCCGGTCAGGAAGTAACTTGAGCTATCCAGCGTTCTGTGCACCGCTCTCCTGCAGGGCTGGACGAAAGGAACACAGGATGCCGTCTCTCGTTACAAGACTAGTTTCTCAGAAGTACACGCTAGGAAATCGCAAGCACTGGCTCTACTTTTGTGCAGTCTCAGTTAAACCCCTAATTTGCCATGTCTTACACCTGGAAGGGAGGTAGACAGAGAAGGTTGAAGCAGGCAACTGCTGCCCTTGAAGCTAGACTGCTTTGTGACCCTCAGTCAGAAGTGGCACTTTGCACTTCCACCAAGGAACCTCATTCCTCATTACTGCAGACACAGTTATTTCCACCTTTGATTAAGCTTGAAGGCCCTCCTCATCCCATACTAGAACCTTTCTTAAGGGATGAAATGCCTCCCATTGGTATCCTCAACGCCTGGTTGTGCAGTCCCAGTCATCCATCAACAGTTGCCTGCAGTACACCACAGAACAAGGTACGTCACCATCCGTGAATCACCAAGGCAATGACCAGCCCACACCATGACATGGTAGTAAGAGTCTTCAGCCTGCAGTACCTCTACCTCAGCAGAGCAACCAGCCTCCAGGTAAATCTGTTAACAAGGGTCAGCCGACTCATAGGGCTGTGACAGTGGCTTTGGATTTTGCACTCTTGAGACAGGCCACCAGACCTGCTCTTTACACTGGCCATGTGCCAGTCCACCGTTAAGAGGCTCAACTTTGTGAATCTATCGTCACTTAATAAAACTGTTAAAGTGACTTAGACCGTTACAGTCTCATTTAAACATTGTGTGATGGTTACAATAACTTTTACCCTAAAGGTCTTAGATCATCCTTTGACGCTGCCAGCCCCTCATAATAGTTGTTGTTTTAATTATCCTCCTACTGGGCATGCATCAGAGTATGACAAAGATTGTGTGATGGCTTTCATGGACTTTAAGAAGGTTTATGATGTTGTAAAGAGAAGCAAGGTGTAGGAAGCTCTGAAAGAAGTAAAGTAGAGGAGGAAATCACAAGCAACATCAGGGAGATGTATAGGGACAACAAAAGTTGTGTGAGAACTGACTGTGGACAGACATGGTAATTTGGTTAAGAAATGAAGTGAAGCAGAAGTGCTTTATCGCCCCTTCTACTTATAATGGTTGTGGAAGTGATATAATGTCCAAAGTGAAACAAAACATAGAGGTACACAACATATAGGCTGTGGTGTTAGCAAATGTTCATATGGTGTTGGGTGAAAAAGATGAAAAAGAGGAGGAGACACCAGTACATCTGAATGCAAGGAATTATGACGTGGGGAAATGTGGAATGAAATTCATTATCAGTAAGAGCGAGGTAATGGTGAGAAGCAAAAAAAGTGACACAAT
The DNA here is from genome assembly GCA_029891345.1 of Dryococelus australis. Lineage (NCBI taxonomy): Eukaryota > Metazoa > Arthropoda > Insecta > Phasmatodea > Phasmatidae > Dryococelus > Dryococelus australis. The sequence goes on from CM056995.1 coordinate 160,789,235, forward strand.
CAAGAAGGGAATAAAATGAAATGGAGTGTTGGAATATGTAGAAAACTTCAGATAACTGGGTAGTATCCTGGAAACACAATGGGGAAACAAGAAAGAGGTGATACAATGAGGGTGGCAGTGGGTCTTCTGAGGGATAAATGTCCTGTTGTGTTTTTGGTAATCTTTATTTATTTTTATTCTATGAGAGATGAGATATTTGCTGGTGCAAGCATTATGCTGAAATATGTTTTTGAGTTTCCTGTAAATATGTACAGTTTTTCTTTAAATATAATGTTCTTGTACAAGTTTATTTGTGTTTCATGTACGTTATGTAGTGTATGATGCCAGTTGGCAATGTGTTGATGGTGCAATGGCTCAGTATCCATCTAGAGACTAGGAAAATACAGTCTCCTTAACAAGTCTTCATGGACTGTATGGGCCGACTCATTTGAACCCTGGCATCTGGCCCTGGCTCACCAAAGTGAGTAGCTTGGGCACTGTGGATTATGTTATTCCGTTTCTGTTGGTACACGCTATGCACAGTTGAAATGTTACGTTACTTGTCGGGTGACGCTTGACTGCCTAGTGAGAGGGACATCACGTCAAGAGTGGGGGAAGTTTTAAATTTTTCATCAGGTCAGTTGCGCAGGTTGGGGGTGGACTACTGTAGAGCTTTGTGTAGAATGACTTGTAAGCCTCGCGCTGGTCCTTTTTATAAGGTAGAGTGCATCAATCACCTACTGGGTACAAAGTCTGTGAGGGCGAGGTGATGCCTCAGGGCGTTGGACACACAGGTGCACGGGCTAGCTTACCATTGGTGTCGCTCCCTTGGGGCAGACGCTGGCGCTGGTTGGTAGACTTTGGCTCCGGTTGGAGCAGATGGCTGAGCAGGCCGGCTCTGCTGTTGCCTACTGGTGAACAGGGTGCCGGTCGGCTGGCGGGCATGTGGTTGGCTGGTGCTGGTGCCTTGCTGATGTCCTCCAGGTTGAAGGGTATCACTCCCAAGGGGAAAATCTACCTCTGGCAGAGTAGTTCGCGGCAGGGTGAGCACCTTCGGGAACCTTAACTGGGAGGCCAAATAGGTTGGCAGGGAGGGTAGTGGAGTGAGGCTCCACTAATCGCTGGACGGCTGGTGTAGGTTGATTACTCGGGGGGTGGCAAGATGCAAGGATAGCAGCTGTATTCTGGGCGTTCCTCCTGCTCCCTTGGTGGTGAGCGAACATCATGGACAGGGAAGGTGCTAATATTCATCCTGTAGAGTGCGGCAGGCAACAAACCACTAGCAGAAGTGTACTCCAGAAGTACCTGGGTCAAGCCTCGTCAGGTCTGGTATGTTCCTTCACGAACTACATCCCGTCATCATTGAATTATAATTATAGTTGTTATTGTAACTCCTAATATTAATATAGTATATGATCCTTGTTGGAAAAATTTAATAGCTCCCGTTAATGTTAATATTGTTGAAATAGATCTGGCTAAAGGTCAAGGTCTTATTTCCACTAGGTGGTAGAGCCACCTAGAGTAGAGAGCCATCCGGCGAGCTTATACACACTGCAGGGAATGGGTTAGCAGACTTAGATGGCCCAGATGCTTCATTGTGTGTCTTTCTAGTGGTTAGGGCTCACCATACCTGTGTACCAGGTATCTGTACATACTGTGTCCACAGTATAGATGGCCATCAAACTTGTTCTTATGTGTGATATACATGCAGTGCTGGTTAGGAGCGACTTTCAGTCCTACTCTACATCGGAAGCTGTTGCCAATTCACGGTTCCCTTCCGCTCCCTTCAAGGGTGACACCAGGTTAGGGAAAAGGCACAAGTTCACTATAGAGCAAGGAAAGATAGAAGTTATCTAGACTATGGGTTTTATTCTCTTGAGAATAGAAACACAGTGATCCATACTTCCTCCTAAATCAACACACACCAGGTGTTCAACAAACTTTGTACCAGAGGACGACAGGTGAAGATGCCTGTTGGCTTGAGGAGCCTAGCTTGAAGAGCGGATGAAAGCTGACAATTAAGTAGTTGTGAAAAGAACTGGACCCTAATTTTGGCTTGTAGTCCTTAGGGGTCCCGGGGCACCATATGTTGTGTACAAGTTGGGTGTGATGATGCTTGACGGCAAGTGTTAGGGGGGTAGCGATGTCTCTTCGACTGCTGTGTTAGGGAAGGCATCGTTGGCTGAAGAACTGGTAGAAGGCTGGAAGGTCTAGGAGAGTCCTGAAGACTGTGGCTGTGCAGTAGAGAGCCTTAGCACGACTTGTGCTAAGGCAAGCTACATGGACAACTGGTGTTGGCTCCTTGGGGAGGAGCAGGTTTGGCAGAGAGTCCTAGCACTAGATGGTGCTAGGGCGAGCTGCCTCGCCACAACTTGCGTTTCTGCTGGGTGCACTCTATTATATTCCTCTTGGCATTATGAAATCTGACATTTGGCAGAGTTCAATTTTACTCTAAGTAAAACAAGGGAGTACTGAATTTAAAAACTATACGTGTTAGTAATTTTTAATTTTCTGAATATTAACAAAATTGAATTATGCTGAGAAATGAGGTACACAACCTTGTAGATTTAATATTTTTTATTTGATAAGTTTAAAACTTAAATTGTTTTAAGTTGCCCTGACCTAGGAATAAAAATTTATTACTAAATTATTTTGTGAGTGCTACTTATATTTTTCGATTTTGAAGAATTTATGTGAAATTAATTTTCCTACTTAATGCATCAAATAGTACATTGTGCTAGTGTTTAATCATTCTATAATACATTTGCTGTTATTTTAGTAACTGTTAGCTTGAAGTTGGGTTTCTCATGATGTTTTTCAATTTTATTTACACTTTCCCCTGAATTACACCATTTTCTGTTTTCCCCTTGAAAAGTGTAATACAAGGGTTCCACTGTATTTAGAATTTGCAGGGAAAAAACTTCCTTTTGATCATTGACTTTTTTTCTATGTGGTTGGAAATAAAGTTGCTTGGGGCTAAATTATAAAGTAAAGTAATAAAAAAGTTTGAGGAAGTACTTACTAATTTTGGCAGTCTAGATTTGGTAGTCTCATACAACATACGTTTTAGTAGTTACGAGTTTAAGCAGTTTGCTGAATGCTGTAACTTTAAAGTTTAAACTACTAGTCCACATTTTCGACAGGCTAATGGGTTAGCTGAATAAGCAGTAGATATTGCAAAGCGTATGTTGCGTAAAGTGACTGAGTGTAATAGTCCATTGTCCCTGGCACTCCTTTATTTCAGGAACACTCCTATTGCTGGAATTGGGCTCTCCCCAGCTCAAATGCATTTGCACCGCCATTTAAAATCCAAAATTTCCGCTCACTCTGACCTACTAAAACCTCATGTTCACGCAGATGTGCCTGCCAGGCTTCGAGCTCGTCAGCTTAGCCAGAAGTGCTACTGTGACAGGAATGCAGTAGCTCTATCTGAATTAAGTCCAAACCTGTCAGTTAGAGTTCAGCAAGGTAATAAGTGGACCCCTGCAACTGTTGTCAATAATTATGATGCTCCTCGATAATATTTTACTGAAAACGCTTGGTGGCACAGAGTATAGGTGAAACAGGAATCACCTAAGGGCAGTGTCTAATAGTTCCTTTAGTAATGAGCCTTCATGTAGTGACTCAAGAGTTGCGAGAAAGTAGCAAAAGTATTACTACCATGATTGCCTCTGATTCTGTACATAACATTGTTTGTGGGGAAAGAAGAGATGACTTTTTATCAGCCTTGAGGCCAAATAGGGTTACTAAACGATCCAAATATTTGTAAGATTTAGTCAGCTGTTTGTTAAAGGTATTTTCTGTTATAATTGTAATTTATAATACCAGTGATGTTAACTATTAAGTAAATTAATTTTGAACTGCTAGTCTGCAAAAAAATGTTTACGTAAGTGAGATGTAAGATATATTTATACATATGTTACATTAGCAACATGAAGATGCGTGTCATCCAGTTGATGTGCACAAGAGATATAGCAGCTATGTAAAGTTGTGGTTCCTGTAATAAAGTTGTTTTGAACTATGCATCCTCATTTATTTTACAAATCTAACACACAGCTTTTGTTCATTTGTATATAATAATATTTTAATTAAATCTCGTTCAGTTCAATATCACTCACACAAATCCACAACCTAACTACAAAATAAATGTTTTATTATTGATAAAAAATAATATTCTGTACAAACAATGTGGTTGTCTTTTTTATTTTTTATATCCTCCACTATCACAAAATCACAGCATATGGCACGGCAGTGTTTAGGTACGTGTCTTTTCCCGCCTTCTTTATGTTTACATCAAAATTTCGCACTTTGGTCAGTTATAAAATTTTAAAAAACCTTCACTTTCAAACTCCAAGACACGTTGTAACAAGTAACTATTTTTGACATTCACAATTGGTTTTGCTACATATGCAGCCGACTAAAATCATCAACCTTTACTCAATAGTTGCAAATGCCATACTTGCTGGTTGTCAAGAACCTAACCACAAAGTACAGAAGATGAGTAAAGTTGGCAGTGTTTACAAATACAGCGTGAATGTTTAGTGGTAATTATTTTATTCCACAAAAAAAAAAAATAATCTATGTTATATATACTAACTATTTACTTTTTGTCATATCACCAACATTTTTGGGTACAGATGTTCATTTATAAACAGAATACTTATGCGTGCCCGCTTAGACTGACTGGCACGTTTGTCGAGAATTTTTCCGCTAGACTCTGGTTAGAAGGCATGTGGCGAGGGGTGTTGGTTACCATTTACTTACACTGTCGTCTTGGATGTTGTTGTTGATGCAGGTTTCACCCAATAGTGGCAAGCTCAGTCCACTCCAAAGCTGGATTCCAGTTGTAGGCTTCACGGCTCCAGAAGTTCGGGTTTGTTCAGCCGTATCTTGCCTCAGTACGGTTTAACAACACTATTCCCACAGGATGGCACGTCACGATGGATGAGTACGAAAGTAAGGCGACAAGTAGATTACTATGACCGGAATAGGCGCTACTGCTTAGTGCCTAAGTTGGGCGGTGCGGTCTCGTTCTGCCTGGCTTTCCTGCATAGGAGGTGATAATACAATCCATGGTTTGATAGCAGCGTGAGCTAGGTATTGTTCCCTATGTTCCCTATTGAATACTCAATAAACATGTGACCTGTGCTACCTCCTACCAAACTGTGGAGTGCTGAAGGTATCTGTGGTTCCAGGTGCAGGCGACCTGGTTCTAGGTTAAAAGGGGGATAGTTGGTTCTAGACAAATACAAAGTTAGTTAAAGTTAAACTGAGCTAAGTAAAGGTGTCTAGAATAGACAAAGTGAAGATAAATATGTATGTACGTTTTGCTGGTCGTTGAGACTTGCTAAGTAGCGCTAAGCATACTTGAAGCTTACAAGATATGCATAGGTCCCAGCACTGAATTAGTGCTCTGGGATGTAGCGAGAGAGGATGAGAGCAAATGATTGCCCGAGCCCGGCAGTGTCCGGACTTATAATATAAGTGAAGCTTGTAGGCTGCCAGCGCGAGCTGCAAGGAGGGCGCACACATCCTGCCCTGGTTGGTGTGCGATTCGAAAAACTCGGGTCAGCAGTAGTGCAGTAGTCAGCGTTTCTGCTTCGTACCTCTTCGGTGGCACTCTACCTTGCTCGAGGTCTGGGCAGCTTGTGGGCTCTCAGCGTGCGGTGGGGGGGGGGGGGGCAGTTTTTCCTGCCATGTTGCGTAACTTTCATGTGAAGAGAATTCACTCATAAGTTTCTGTTGTAGGTAGACATAATGCAAATAGCACACAAAAAATTTTCAGTCATGTAGGTGGGACCCTTAAGCTTGGGTGGTTTGACCGCTGTAGCAGTGCATGTTCTGTGTGCTCTGGTCACTTGGCCGGCAATGCGAAATGTGTGAGACGTGAAGTGGTGGCGTCCGGCTAGCGACCTTGGTTCTCTCCCTCTCTCTCCCCTCTCTCTCCCTCTCTCTCCCCCTCCCTCTCTCTCCCTCCCCCCTCCCCCTCTCTCTCCCCTCCCCCCTTCTTTGCCCCTCACCCTTGTGATGTGATGAAAGTGTTTTTCCCCTGTGTAGCAAAGATTACCGGGTTAGGAAGCCGCGTGTGTCGGGTGTCCCACCGGCCTACATTTTTACGCGTGCCAATGAGGGTAATAAAAGTAGTAATAATTAAAATATGTACAAGCCTTACTTGCAGAAGGCGGGGAAACGCCACTACTATCCTGGAGCTTGCTGCAGTGAGTTAAGAACGAAAAGGAAAATCTTTCCAGGGAATCTTTGTGTCTGTCAGCAAGCTAAATAGCTACATGTGACAGAGTGCTAGGTAGACAATCACAGACCCTTCAACACCTGGGTTCACCGGCTAATCGAATACAAAGCAAGTACACTAGATCATGAATGAATATCGCTGCAAATGTGCGTACGTTGGTCACTTAATTACTACATACATAGAGACTGCAATACTGAAATAAAGTTAATATCTTGCACCTTATTTATGCGTAGCAAGTTCTTTGAGAGCTCTGTGGCTCAGAGTACTGGTTTGACTCTCAAGTGGTGCAGAGGATAGCAAACATATACACTGTAAAAACACATGAGTTATTTAAGTTTTGAATATATAAGCACATTAAAAATAATTCTTCTTGGTAAATTCTCTTCACGTAAGACCCTTTTGAAACGTATAGTTATATATAATTTAGAGATGGGACGATTAATGTTTTTTCTCGATTATTACTCTTAAGAAGCTCGAATTCTTGATTATTCGATTCTCTATTATCTTAGTTCCAAGAAAAATTGTACACAACAATAAAAACAAATGATAATGAAAAAGAGCAAGACCTCTGCAATTCTAATGTAATACTCAACATTTCTTGTTATTCCTTAAAAATTGAATAATTTTTGCATTTTATAGCCAAGAATTCTTTTAAAACCATTAAGTCACAAACTATTAATTAAATTACTTTACAATGACTGTAATGGGTAATTTTCTTTTTACATCACAAATACTTTCGTTTGAAATAAATTTAATAGGAGTTATACACTGTTTTAATAGTTCCCAGTACGTACACTGAAAATCGCCCAAGCACAGGCACAAATTGTATTTATGTACCTAGAAACATTATTGAATACTTCAAAAAAATCGACTGCAAATGCTTTAACTACTGGGAATATGAACACCGTATTTACCCGAAAGGAAGATGACCCTGAATCTAAGACGATCCCTTCCTAAAAAAATATTTTTGAGGGAGAAATATTTAAACCTGAATTCAAGCCTACACCGGTGAAGTGCTGAAAAAATTATTTAGGTTGAAGTATTTTTTCATTAATTTATGACAAACCCTTCAAGAAGAAATGCTAATAATATGATATATTTGATTTACTTTTAAAGAAAAGCTAATCACAATGAAATAGGTGTGTCTAACCTGGTTGTATGGTAGCAACATTTTTCTTACACTATAAAACTTTTGTGGGTGTTATATACCTATTCGTGACTTGAACCATTTTGCTTCCCAGTAAAGCCCTTCCTGTTTACAGCTGGGCACTTCCTCTTTAAGGCAGGGTGATGAGGAAACTTGTCAAAGTTGACAGGTACAGTCTGAGCACTACAAAAATAGTGCCACCATAGGACACACAGTATTTAGGCATGAAAATCCTTTGTCAAAATCGCCTGGTGTTCTTTTGGGTCTGAAACTACTGTTTCTAAATATCAACATTCACACTATGAAAAAAATTGAATATTCAAAAATGTGATGTATTTATATTCGACATAGAATCGAATACGAATATTTAATTATTCAAAACGATCATTCGAATATTCGCACAGGCCTAATTATTAAGCTATAAACTTATATTTTGCAATAATAGTCAAAAATTATTAAATTCATACTTCCTCTTGATTTAATGTCAATTACAGCAAAAATCAAGGTAATCGAGGAATCGAGAAATCAAATTTCCCACCTCTAATATAATTGTGTGCCTACACATCAAATCAGCTTTAAATGCTGAAAAGCATAGAAAAATTAACCTAGCTATTCCTTGCGGGTGTCCAATTTATAACGTAGGTGTAACAGCTAATTTGTTCACTGTGTATCATCGTTGAGAGTGTGTAGGTAAGTTCTCAAGGAATGTAAACGTCAACAGGTCTTGAAAATGCACTCCTTCAAGACAGCATTCTTCATGTAGGCGATCTTCACAAGTACACTGTAAAAACGTATGGTTACATTTAAATGTTTACCCTCACATATAGTCAGATTTAAATGATGAAAAATATAAAAATAGAAAAAGCTAACAAATGTCATTGTTACGTGGAGGTCTCTGTCTTCAACTTAATCACTGGCACTGTGGTGAGTGACTTTACGTGATGCACTTACGGTATCCATTACTGTCACTGTGGTGTCAATTTTAATGCTACCTACTTAGGTGGGCTGTCGGCCACTGAAAACTATGTAACCTTGAGGTGTAAAATGTCTATATTGCACTGTGGTGAAAAGTTACTGTTTGTACAGCTGTTGACTGTATTAAAAAATTTGTTAGCACATAGTCAAGTGCTAATTTGCGGGATGCATTTACCTCTTTGGTTACTTACACTTCTCCCCCCACCCCCTTGTCTTGTTGACAGTGGGGTAAGGCACTTTTACGGGATACTTTGAATTTAATTTAGCCTGATTGTGTTTGTTGTGCTTACTTCACTGTCTTTGACTTGCAGCTAAATTAAATGTAGTGCAGTGACAGGTCTATAATGAGTCTTTTTTCATGCGCACTAAGCAGCTGCTTACGGCTACTGCACTGTCTGAATATCGGCTCACTTACTGGCGATCTTCGTTCTTACTTCTTGCTGACCTCCCCCTCGGACGAAGGACAGCATGCAGAGGGTACGGCCACATGTACCCCGCTGTGAGCCTCCATGGCGATTCCCTGTACCGGCCAGGCATATGGGCGGCCTTGGCGGTACACGGGGGTATCAGGCATCGTGGAGCAGCCCGGGGCATTGTGGCTTCTGCTTCTGCCGCAACAGATTGGGAGGGCACTTGTACAAGGGATCTTGTGGCCGTGCAGGGGAGTGACAAGCTCTTCACCCTGACTGCACGGGCCCCTACCCATAGGGCAGGATATTTCTCTGATGGGGCAGTGCAAGGGAGAAAGACCTCGACCTCGACTGCGGGTAGCACAGCTCATCGTAGAACCAGGTCGTGGGAGTCATTGACTGCTCGGTGGCCAGGTCCTGGAGCGAGGCAGTGGGAGGGAGGATCACCCCGACCTCCACTGGGAGTGATGTGCCAGATAAGGGGTAGTTGGCGGTGTTGATGATCTTGACAACAGCAGCATCTTGCATGGCAAGATGAAAGGCGGAGCATTTCCAATTTGGCAGCTCAACGTCCAGGTCTGCAGGAATTCCTGCATTGCAGGACCTTGGGGCGGAGCACTTCTGTTGCAACTCCACGCCCCGACTGGCAGTAGTTCCTGCATCATAGGTTCTTGAGGCGAAGCACTTCCATCTGGGCAGCTCAACGTCCTGGGTGACGGGAGTTCCTGTGTGGCAGGTTGTAGGTACAGAGCACTCTCATCGGAGCTCGACGTCCTGAGTGGCGAGAGTTCTTCGTTGGTGGATGCAGTGGGCAACGTCGTAGACGCTGCTATGTCCTTGGTCTCTACCCCTTGCGATTCTTCCTCTTCGCATTATCTGCGCTCGCATTGACCACAGTTTCTGGTGGTCTAGTGGTGTTTGTGACAGCTCCTGGTCATCAGAAACCGGCTTTGGGAATTCTCGAACGTACTGGATTTCTGGCTTGGGAATTGTACCAGGTGGGAAGGAAGGTGCTCTGATTGCTTCCATCTCCCTCACCATTTTCAGTTCAGATATTTTGGCTAATCCGACCTAACCCTGCAGGATGTCTCGCTGTCTTCCCTGTTTCTGGGACTTCTCCATGACTCTTCAGTACACCTGAGGGTGGCCCAGTCAGGTCTGATGGTGACTCAATGGCCATAGCTTGTCGTCTTTGAGGGCAGGGATTTAACGACGACTGCTTCTCGGCACTGTGGCAGATCGTATTCTCCCGGGTGGAGAATAGGTTGGCTCCCTATCAGGTTTCGAGGAACGTGCCTCTGGCCTCTTTGCCGGCTTTTGCTCGAGTTCGGGAGCTACCTTTGATGGTGTAGGGCCTCGTTTTAAGTTCGAGGGCCATGAAAGCTCTTGGTCTAGGGCCTCTTCGGATTGAGGCCGCTCATGACATCATCGGGGTCTTCGGGTCTAGCTCCTAGTCTTCTTCGGGAGATTTAGGGCCGGCCGATCCACGTACACCTGTAACTGTTGGAGGCGGATCGGGGTACGGGGAGGAGTAGCCTTCAGCTGACTACCTTCCCAGCTAGTCACGGTTCCTCTGTTTCTTCCCAGTTGTATACAGCATTCTCCATAGTCAAGGATGCATTGCTGCTGAAGTAGCCATGGTTGCCCCAAAACCATGGATTCTCTTATATGGGGTGTTACTAGAAAGTAAACATGGAAGTCATGCCATGTACTCCAATTGTTAGTTTTATTGCCTCCTTCGACCTGAAGAAAGTCATTCAGTTCTGCGAGCTTGACTGTCCTTGTAGTGGGGGTTGTTTGGTCTCGTTTGCGGGCCGTGAGGAGGTCACATCTTATGAAATTACCCATGGCGGCCGAATCTAGGATTGCCACTGCATTTCCGTTACTAAGGCAGACCTTTACATGGGACACTTCAGGGGAACCATGCTCCGTTGTTAAGTTTTGGAGCGATAACTGTGGCTTCCTCTTCCCCTTGTTTCGGTTCTGTGTTTGCCATCTCTGTTCCTATGGCTACCAGAACAGAACCATCATTTCAGGTATGGTGTAGGGGTAGGTGACTCCGGGGTTTTAACCGTTTCAGGGTTGTTGAGTGCTACTTGTGCTGTGCAGTTCTGTTCTGCCTCACATGCCAACTCTATCAACTCGTTGATTGTCTTGGGTTTAGCCGCAAGCAACACGTTCCTTAGCCCGGGTAATAACTTTCAACCAATCGATCGGACGGCCGCCACTTCTTCAATTCCTGGAAATATTTTTCTGAACAACTGGTATTTCGGACGAATGAATATTTCGGGTTCCTGGTTCTGACTGAAGAGTTGTAAGACTAATTTTTCCAACACCTCCTTGCCGGTGAATATCACAGCGAGCCTGTTACTGAACTGCTCCAGTCCATTAAGAATTCACCATATCTTTCCCACCAGGTGAGTGTGAGGTCCTTCAAATTTAGTTGGGCCCTGTCTGCCCATTGTTTCGTTGTTACGTCCATTTCTCTGAACTCTTTTTCGGATTCTTGCATGAATGCTATCAGATCCTCATGGGGTCGACCTGCGAAGACTGTAATCTGAATGTCGTCGTCTCTGCCGGTTGTCAGATGGCCAGGCACTGTTCACGGTTGTATATAGATATGGGATGGTTTGGATCTGCGGGAGTGAGAGATGTTCTTTCTTTGGCATCTCTCGTACTGGTAGGCCATCCCGGGCATAGAGATGCACTTGTCGGGCCACCCTATACATAAGTGATGATAGGGTTCATTGCATGTCATGCACCTGATACAATTTATGCCTCTGCCGGGACACATGATTTCATTGCAGAAGCAAGTGATACAGCAGTATTCTAATCCTTCTGTATCACGTGCCTCTTCAGGCCAGCCTAGGCAGGCATAATGAAATATCTTAGCGCAGTATGTGCATTCGATTCTCAGTGCACCACTCCCTTGGATAGTTGGCATGGCTAAACTGTACATCAGGTATGTCATGCTCATTGTCGTGGTTTTCACCTGTGGTGGCATTGACTTCTGAGTCTGACATTTTCATGGTTAAGGGTGCCCCAAAGTCTGCTTGATTACTCGGTTTCGACTCTTTAGTTCTCAAGGTAGGGTTGGTCTAGTTCGTGCTGTTTACTGCGCACAGCTACTTGTCTGATGCCCTACGTTGGGCACCAGAAAATCTGTTGAAGCATGCCCAGTTAGACTGACTGGCACATTTGTCGAGGATTTTTCTTGCTAGACCAAAAGCGGGGTGATTAACTCTGGTTTAAAGGCATGAGGCGAGGGGTGTTGGTTACCGCTTACGCTGTCATCTTGGGTGTAGTTGATGCTGGTTTTACCCAATAGTGGCGAGCTTGGTCCACTCCAAAGCTGCGATGATTCAGTTGTAGGCTTCACTGCTCCAGAAGTTTGGATTTGTCCAGCCGTATCTTGCCTCAGTACGGTTTAACAACCCTCTTACCACAGGGTGGTATCAGGCACTACTGTTTGGTGCCTAAGTTGGGCGGCGCGGTCCCCATTCCGCCTGCCTTTCCTGCATAGGAGGCGGTAATACAATCCATGATTTAATAGCTGCGTGAGCTAGGTATTGTTCCCTATGTCTTTTGCGACTCCTTACCTTGTAAGGCATAGAGTAAAATGGTTTGACAGTCTACGTAATGTACTTAGACAAGAACAGTTACACAGTGTAACCCAATAGTGACTTGCTGGCACGTACTTAATTAGAGTCCTCACTGATCCCTCACGCATTCAGGCTGATCAGGGACGTGGAGCCGTGTCAACCACCAAGCCTCTATTGGTTGTGCATTCACACAGGGTTGAGCGGCAAACCCCAGGCTGTCACTTCAGCACTGAATTAGTGCTCAAAGCGAAAAATAACTTGAGTTTATAGCCCCTCCCTGTGTGAAGGTGTTTCTAGTGGTTGTGGTGTCGCTTTTTTTCCCCACCAGCACTAAATTAGTCGTCTAATGTGGATGTCAACAATCTCCCGGTTCCTGTCGGCAGTGCACATCGTATTCTGTCTCTAACCGTTAACACAGACAAGTACCCTGTAAGTGAAAAGCAGAAGAGTAGTGAACAATGAGTGTTTATTGAATACTCAATAAACACGTGACCCGTGCTACCTCCTACCAATCTGTGGAGTGCTGAAGGTATCTACGGTTCCAGGTGTAGGCGACCTGGTTCTAGGTTAAAAGGGGGATAGCTGGTTCTAGACGAATACAAAGTTAGTTAAAGTTAAACTGAGCTAAGTAAAAGGTGTCTAGAAGAGACAATGAAGATAAATATGTATGTACGTGTTTGCTGGTCATCGAGATGTGCTAAGTAGCGCTTGGGACATACTTGAAGCTTACAAGATCTGCGTAGGTCCCAGCACTGAATTAGTGCTCTGGGATGTAGTGAGAGAGGATGAGAAAGAATGACTGTCCGAGCCCGGCAGAGTTCGGACTTATAATATAAGTGAAGCTTGTAGCCTGCCGGTGTGGCTGTGGGGAGGGCGAGCATCCTGCCCTGGTTGGTATGGGAGTCGAAAAACTCCGTTCAGCTGTAGTCAGCGTTTCTGCTTCGTGCCTCTTCGGCGGCACTCAGCCTTGACTGAGGTCCGGTATCTTGTGTGCTCTCAGCGCGGGGAAGAATGGGGGGCCGGCGTGCCTGTGGGGTTGTGTAACCTTCAGGTGAAGAGAATTCGCACATAAGTCCCTGTTGCCTGTTAGAGTAGGCAACCGAGAAGTCATCTGGAAAATTCTCTCTACGTGTGTCTCACATCTGTAGCAGTGGAAGTAGGTAGTGATGATTAGTAATCGTAGTTGACTAGTAGTAGGAGCAGCATGCGTCAATATACACAGCGATTTGGCTATATATATGTATGTGTGTATATGTGTGTATGTATACATATATACTTATATATTGAATTGTTCGTGCAATAATAATCTTTCAACCTTGCTATCAATCTACCCATTTAGTAGTTGTTCTCTTTATGTACAATTTCATTACTTATTATAACAAAGTGATCACCATGCAAATAAGTTTTTAAATCCACATGTATGTGAAGTTAATGAAAGAGATTACTGTATATCAAATGAATAATTGTAAAACTTAATGTTTATAAGAGTTTCCATAGTAAGAAAAGCTCACACTGTGTTTTTAGATACACTTAAACAAGCAATTTTATTGATGTTTTGTGAATATGCGAATTGTTACGGAATTATGCAAATGAAGATAATTTTTCAGTATTTTACATTATTTCACATTATTTTGCTGTCCGAAAAATTTCTAAGCCTTAGTTATAGATTTACTTAATATTGTTTTAAACTAATCAATATCAGTTTAATGTGATGGCCAAAACTAACGAAATCTCAATAATGTTATTGTCCTGTTAATTATAACTTCACTTAGCTTGCTGTCTTGCATTTGGAAATATCCTCACACAAGACTAGTAGTTTTTCTCTTAGAAACCCTCATGTTCATGCTGCTCTTCTCCCATTCGGTACATATGTACTACAGTTTTATTATCCTGAAGTATTCACTTCAAAATAATAATAATATTCTCTAAGCCATGTTGCATTAATAATGTTTTTAGTATCTTTAAAAAAATGATTGTTACATGGAGTAAGTTATCGTACTTCATAAGAAGGAGTTGTTAAATACTTACAACTGACCATGGTTACCGTAGGTATCATATCTTGGGATATGCTGCATGTCTGCGTCATGGTCTAATCCCTAACCTTCTTGATGGTGGCTTCAAGCCCCGCTTCAACTGCCGTGATGCTGTTTGGTGGTGGTTGTATTGCATCCAGAGCTATGTGGAGGAGGCCCCAGATGGACTGGCAATACTGCAAGATAAGGTATCAAGATTGTTCCCCCATGATGATTCACCACGCACTCCTGCAGGATCTGTGGTGAGTTGCAGTAGAACCCTCATTTTTAAGGTTGGTACAGGTCATTAAAAATAATTGTACTTAAGAATATTACCATGCAGTAAAACCTCGTTAATTTGAACTCTGTTAATTCAATATATCTATGTAAATCAAAGTTGATTTTAGTCCCCAAACATAAGAATGTGATTTTGCATGCTTTTGAGTTTGGTTAATTCAAAATTTTGCGTAATATTTCATTCAAAATAAAATTTCCTGAAAATGTATATAAAATCCAGATAATTTATAAATGCTGCAGTACTGTAATTTGATTTTTGCTGTGTAACAAAATAACTACTGCAAGTGGATGCCTTATGTATGTGCATGATCTTGCTGCAGCAGACAGCTGACGGCTGCTGTGTGTGTGGTCAGCCAAGTAGCTGTCTGCACTGAACAGGGAACAGTTGTCACGTCATCTCTCCTCTGCCAGTACTCATACAAAGAATTCCTTCTCTGTCTGCCCTCTTTTTACCTTGTTTAAACCCTCTCTCTTTTTTTTTATTTTCAAACTTAAACTTAAAGTTTTTGGTAGGACGGAAATAATACGAGATTAGTGCGATTTCGTGTACAGCTGCAACATAATTTTTTGCAACAAATTTTATTTAAAAAATAGTTTTTTCTGAATGAAACTATATCAACAATTTGTGGTGTCCTGTTGAGTAAGTTGACGCCTAACCATCTGGTGGTGCAAGACTCGCCACAGCTGCATCTCCTCTGAAGAAGAAACATTATGCCACACACGCCACAGCTCACTCTTGAAGCCCAGGGTTTTCATGGCCAGCTGATGATTCCTGTTGGATCGCAACCCATTTGTATCACGGTGCAGCTCTCCAGCCCTTCGGTCTTCACCTGCAGTAGGAGAATCAACTGCAGCTTCGACTGCCTTCTGCCATCCCCACCACTTTTCCGCTGCTCCTCCCCCCCCCCCCCCTGCACACGCTCTCTCTCTCTTCTCTCTCTCTTTCATGCTAGCCATATGCTCCCAGTATATATAGAGGTAGCAGCCTGCAGTTTGAGGTTGATCTCTCGCAGTACAGTTGCCATCTGAACCTCTGCCCGAGTGCATACTGACTTCATCAGCCATCGCTGTCTCACATTGCTTAGTAATAGGGAGTTACTTTGCCAGAATGCGCACTGACTTCTTCAGTCATCACATCATCACATACCACTAGTTGATTGTCGTTCAACAGTCAAGATCGCCAAGCTGGCCATCATCTCAGTGAAGTCTTCCGCTCTTCTCAGCTACCCAGTAAGCTCTGCACTGATAGTCATGAGTTCAAGTACGTTGGTAAGGTGGGACATCGCCGGCAGATCCAAGCACTTTGCAGAAGGGGACAATAGCAGGGTGAAATGCCTCTCCCAAGTTACTAAGCAAGGTTGGACGTCACCATAGGATCCAAGCAGCACACAGAGTCTGAGTTCCCTGAGGGGCAACTAATGGTCTCCTGAAAGTATGTTGGCAGGGCGGGACATCGCCGGTATATCCAAGCACTTTGCAGAAGGGGACAATAGCAGGATGAAATGCCGCTCCCGTGTTACTCAGAAAGGTGAGACCCATAGGATCCAAGTAACATGCAAAGTCAGAGCTCTCTGTAGGCGAAGAAGGAAAATGGAGGGGTGGCAGCACATGCCTACTCCTGCAAGAGTGTTAGTGGACCACTAGGACCATGTGGGAAGCAGAAGGATGCAAGGTGCGAAGAATAAAAGTTATTAGTGACAAACACATCCAATTCAGGATAGTATCAAGCTAGTACCCTTATTAGGGTCTGATGGGCTGAGCCTAGGTTGCCAATAGGGGTTTCTCTCAGTCTCAGAAGACAAGGTAACACCAGGCAGTTGGAACTTGGACTCATATGCAGTAGATACGTAGCTAGAGCCGTGTAGCCGTGATTTGCTGGTGGCATCGGTAGGCATGCTGGCAGAGTATCGTTTTTTGACTGGAGCTGCGTTAAGCAGGTTGAAAACTTCTGTAGCCATGCAGAGTGACGTCCTGCAACTGAGCTGCACAAGTCAGCTAGAAGTAGGTGAAGGCTTTGGTACAAGACTGGGCAGAGTTACGTTCTGCAACTGGAGCTGGATGAGTCAGCTATTGATGGTGAAGTTAAAAGGTTCATTTCGTGGCCAGGCAGAGTCGACAACTTGCAAGTGAACTGCACGAGTCAGCCCTTAACGAAGGACAGCGGGTCATATTAATATACCCGATACATGCGGCTATTGCAGGGTGGCAGAGAGAGAGGTGGGGAGATAATGGTGGAAATGGCTGAAGGCAGCCGAAGACTGGGCTGAGTTCCCCTCCATGGCTAGCGGCTGGAAGGGTAAATGCATGCTAAGGCATGAAGAGGGTTGTCGACCAGCAGGCGTTAGCAACCGGCCAGCGAGCTAACCCTGTATTTACAGCTGACGCAACGCCAGTAACGTGTACGGCATAATACTTTTCTTGGGAGGGGCCTGCAGCTGTGGTGAGGTTAGATTGGGCTAACAATGTTGCCTTGGTCCGTCCAGCCCCCTCCTTCTGTTAGCAGGAGACAGGCGTGGTGGATAATTCAACCAAATTTTGTACACTAACATTATTCATTAGAAGCATCATTTTTACATACAGAGATCCTCTGTTGCCGAATTTTTTGTCAGATGAGTAAATTGATCATTTTTCCTTATTCCCAGAACAGTTAAACTAAATTCCACCAAATTTTGCACTCCTACAGAAGGTCATGTAAAGCTACATGGTTTAAATGGGGTCAGAGAATGATTTTCAAAATGGAGGCCATATAAATATATTGATATGTTTGGCGTATCTATTTAACAATTTCAATCAAACTTTTTATGCTGACAGTATCTATTAGAAACATTGGGTGCTGAGCCTCTTTTTAAGTAATTTTGTAAGGTAACCCCATTTAAGAAGAAAAGTTTTTTCATGCCATATTTCAGAGACCTATTAACTGATTTCCACTCAATTTTCCACACAAGTAACGTTATGGTAGGCCATGTAAACTGATGTGTATTTAGTGGCTCTGACACTTATTTTCAAAATGATGGCTGTGTAAATACATATTTCAGGTTAATAATCCCTATCATTCAAAACATTAAACTGATTACATCTGAAGTTGATGCTCTGGATTATACCTCCATGTTGCAGTTAATTGCAAGCTAGCCCTATTTTATGAGTTTTTCTGATTTTGAATCCCTGGTAAGTCACTTATGTGTTTTAATTGTCTTAGTACTGTTTCACATATTTCTGGATTCATCTGTAAGTAGGCTCATTAGTTATCTGTAACTTCTTGCTATTTTTGTAACTGAAAAACTAGTTTTTGATTTTATTTTTAACTTTTAGTAACACGTGATTTGAAATTTCTTAATGGATTCAGATATCTATGGCTGTCTTTGGTGCTGCTACATATTTAACTCGATATTAGTTGTACCTGGGTGAAATTCGTAAAATAAAATGTAATTCACCTTATAACACTGGTAGTAAATATATATTATACTGTTATGATATTCATTGTCTCACATTTTCTATCTAGTTAACATCAACAAACAGTTGGGAAAAAAATATATAACCATATATTGATCTACCATTTGCAGAGTGACATATTCACAATCGAGAATATGTGTCGGATAACAAAGCACCTGGGCAGATTTGCAGTATGAATTGGCAAGATTTTATTTGTAAGTGTAAGCATTTAGGTCTAATAGGTGTGTTTTATTATCTTTTTTTAAATTATGGCAAAAATGGATGTAAGACAAGTAGCATTCACTGTGAACGACATATTTTCGTTGTCAAATACGTATGTGTTTTATGCGAACGTTAAACACGTATGTGTTTTTTACTATGAACAAAATGTTACTAATGAATGCTCATCAAAGCAGCTAAGTTCATGTAGCCCGAAATACATGCTCACGATTAAAATCATGGCACCATATTGATCACATTGGTACCCTAAAATTCTGCAGTTTACTATACTGTAGTGGGTTGGCACTACTGAGGGATGTCACATGAAGATCTTAGACATTTTGTAAACAACTGTTATAATGTTTAGCTCAATGATTCTATCTGAATATGCAATTAAAGAAATTAATTTTTTTTTTTTTACCTGTAGTTACTGGAACAATAGAGATTTTTTATTTATAAGTCAAAACAAATCTCTTGGGCATAATGCATATTAATGTATTATTCTATTTTACATGGTTGTTTGTAATGGTTAGGCCTGCATATGTTTTTGACAAATAAATGTGAAACATTGCATTGCAGTAAAAATACCAGGAAAATTTATTAATTCATTTATTCAATTTATAGTTTTCCATGAATCCTGATATATGAGCACAAAGTCTCCAGGATGTGGAAAAACATGTCAATAAATACAAATAAAGTTACATACAATTCCTTATACAATATGTACATTATAATATTACAATGCTTTAAACTCTAAATACTGAAGTGTCTATTTTAAAAATTGTTAAAGTGCAAACATGTTAATAAAAACTCTATAATTGCATCTGTAATACTACGTGTAAAAAATACATCACAATTTCTCTGTGCATATAGTGCAAACAGTGTATGCGTGAACTTGAGTTGGACCTGATGACCAAATATGAAAAAATGAGCCTGTAAGTCTGCATACTTATTTGTAGGCTAATTTTTAATCTGATGTGGAAGGAAACAGATGAAGTGATGTTGGAGAGTATTTTAATGTTAAGTTGGCTCCCCACAAAGCCGTTTTCAAACTGTGTAAAGTGCATATTTCCCGATGTGGTAAAAGTCTTTTGTTGCCCTCGTACACCATATAAAAAATTACAAATAAAATTATTTGTATCCGCACTATCTGTGAGATTGGCCACAAAGTATCAGTATCGGTAATACTGTATGCAAAACGGGTTTTGTACCAACCTCTAGTCATGACCTTATCGGTCCCGAGACGTATTATTCTCCTCCTATGGTCCATAACACTATTTTTCTTAGTCAGCCAAGGCTGTTCCAGGATAGCTCCCTCACAGATCTCCCCCACAGACAGTAAATTCCGTTATCTGGTTAACTGTTGGACTCGTAGAGGGATACTAATCTTTCTGTCGACCGCTAGAGTCTGGTTTGGTTGTGCCATACACACAGTGAGGTTGTGGCTGTATTAGAGCTTGCTGGTTGGCCATTAACAAGTTGTTTCATATGAAGTTCCCTGTGGCGGCGGAGTCTAACAATGCTAGGTGTGTGCATCCATTTATTTCGATAGAGATGTGTGGTGTATTAACCTCTCTAATGTGCCCTATTTTTGTGACATGAAGGGGCCTATTTTTACTCGAGGTGGCAGTGGCCCTGCGCACACCTCCAGGATTGGCATTTCCTGCAAGAACAGAAGCCTTAGGGTTAAAGCGCCGCTGTGTCGTCTCTGGCAGTCGTGTCGTGTCACCTCTCCTTCCCTTCTCCAGTTCCGCTGCATGGGACAGTCTCTGTTTAGGTGTCTTCCCCGGGCAATACCAGCCGGGGGGGGGGGGGGGGGTAGAGAGAGCGGTGGTGTGAGGAGAAGGCGGGCCGCGATTGGTTTGTCGCTCCGGCAGGGGGGCTGGGGTGTTGACAGCAGCAGCACGTACCAGCCTCTCTAAGAGCATCTGCTCTCTCTTATTCTTCTGTATCTCCCTTACCCTGTTAACAATCTCATCCACGGTTTGTGGCTTCAGACTGTGTAGCAAATTACAAAAGCAGGATAGTAGAGTATGCAAAATTTTGCACACGCAACTGTCCTCACTTTACAGAGGATATATTCGCTAATGCATTTGTGCCTTGTGAACAATATATATTTCTACCTCTTCCCCAGTGAATTGGGAGGTAAGGCAATCCTTCAGTTGGTCCCAGTTCATTACAAACTCACAATACTTCACCCACCATTTTTTTGGTTTGCCAAATAATTGCCATTGTGTTTTTGTTACCCACTGTTTTCATGGTATATTGTGTTCTTTGAATTCCCTCGCATTCCTGTAGGAAGGTGACAGGGTCTTCGTGGGGGTCACTGCTAATTTCTGGCAAACTAAATTCATTGTTATCTACTGACATCATTATGCTGGGTCTCCTTTCTGTATTACGTGGTCTGTAGGACAGGTTGCGATGGCATACCTCACAATGGTATACCTGACCAGGATGGGTGACCCTTTCGTCCGGCTAGCCTGTACATGAGAGGTGGATTTCCAAGGCACATATAATGCAATAGATAGTATACAACCCTTGTCCATTGCAGTGTAGCTAACTGCACCTGACTGACTGACGGTCTCGGCATGTGTTACAGTGGTATTCCAAAGTGTAAAGCTTGGAATGTCTTCCCACCCAATGCCGGAGTAGTGAAAACGTGTGTGTCAGTGAGTGCAGTGGATTACGTATAATCCTGTTCCCAGGCACGTGGCCACTGAACATTTCTCGACATGGTCAAGAAACTCCTCGGCATTGAAGCTTCGGGTGCATCATGCTGACTGCACTCTTGAGTCGGACATGATGGGACTGTTGGTAGAGCACCACAGGGTGATTTTCTCTGCCAACTCCCTGAAGTCCTGGCTGTGAGCAGGTAGGCGACCAATTCAGTGACTCTGAATGTCGCTGTCCCTGTACGAAATATTTCCCTAGGCTCCAAGGGGTTAGATCGTTAGTTATCTGTCCGATACGTTGTGGGTGTAAGTTAACACGCTTAGCCATCGTGCAATGTTAACAAACACTTTAGGTTTTGAGGGTTTTAAGCTCACTATAACCTTGGGAGGTTTTACAAAAGATTCATTGGTCTTGCCCTCTCTATTCCATCCTAATTTCTCTCTAAGACCTAGATAGTACAATAAGTTTTTCCTTATCAGACTAAGACGTCCGTCCTAATCAAGTTGCATTGGTGTTACTTATTGTGTAGCCCTGCTATGGCTAACAGGGTAGCATGACACAACAAATTTGGCTGGGTGTACACTCTGTGGGATGTGTATGCCACGGTTTAATTGCCAAAGCTGAACTTTTTGCTGTTACACCCACCGTTGGGCACCATGTATTGTTGCATGTTTACTACCTCTTGGCTGGGAGAAGTGATAAATTAGACACAGTACAAACACTTTACACATAAACTGTGGGTTTGACAAAGGTCTGTGCCAAGACACAAGCCCGTAGGTTAAACTACGCCAAGTTTAGTTGGTTCGCCGGCTGGGTGTGGAGTCTGCCATGTTGGAACAGGGGCTTCGTAGCTGGTGCCTGTTTGTGTCTATTGTGGGTTTTTGAACCCTGGACTGTCAATGCCAAAGTAAATTGGTACTGGGAATGGGAAGTAGATTTGTGAGTGGCTTGTCTTTTAGCCAATGAGGAGAACGTTGACCATCGCGATGTCAGCATCACGAAGGACATTTATATCATGTCAGAATTATAATGGGGGGGGGGGGGGGGAATTATTCACGCTGAGGAGTTTTGCCGGTATATAGCTGGGGCCTTGTAGGTATGCAGGTCGGTACAAAATCTGGAGTGGTTAACACTATACGATGTCTATGCCTTACCATGTTAATTCCAGGCCGTGTGTCTCCTCGCTGCATAGTCTAGCTGTTTGCAGAGGAAGGCGGCCAAACAGCAGCCAATGCTGGCTGCGGTGGAGTGGTGTCAAAAGTAGTCCTTGGGACTAAAGGAGGGTAATTTGACCTGGAGGATATTTTGTCAATATGGGAGCCAATCCTAGTAATGTTTCCTGATATTAATGATTAAATGTATCGTGTGAGGTCTGTTCGGTAATCTGCTTGGTGGTTCAAATAGAGGAACTGGTGTGTCTACAGTACTAGCTACTGTTTCTAATAATTCATTTAGTAGTTTCTGCACATCAATCTTTCATCAGTATTTTACTCCACCTTTCCTTGAATAAGGCATGAGCCTGTTGACTGCAACTGTTGTTGAAAGTAACCGGTGTATCATGTATACCTTCAGTGTGCTCTTGAATACTTTGCTTTCCACTGGGTTTGCACACACTGATCCTCCTGATCCAGCCTTTAACAGCGGTGGATGGAATATGCAGTAGGTAGGTGGCACCATGGGGTAGCAGTGTTCATGTGCCGTTTTACAGTTTTCTAGTGGTCAGTGCACTCCTCTCTCCTATTCTGGGCTTTTACAGCAGTAGGCGGATGTGGGAGTTACTCTGTCACTCGTTACCAGAAATGAAAGGTGTATGTCTGCCTTAAGGGCTACGTATGTGAGGTGCGGGCTATCTCCTGAATATTAAAGAATTAATTATTGACTCAGGGCGTGTATTACATAATATGCAGTATTAGCAAAGAGCCATAAGGGTGTAGTAAATAAGGTTCAACTTTGCAAATGAGAAAGAAGGGAATTTCTATTTCCGTGAGATTTTATTAAAAGCTTAATAAACAAATTGGGGCTGCACTCTCCTAGTAATATTAATTGTTACCAATTGAAAACCAAAAGATGGTTTTGATTTTAAATTAGACGAAGGCGTCCTGATGGCAAATGAATTAAATGTGGTTGTGTATATTGATGAGCAATTTAAATTTAATAAAGCCACAACTTGAAATTATGTTTTTCTAACCAGAATGGTTTTCTTAAGGAACCTAACTATTTGGGGAATTCAGCACCAGAAAGGCTCTGAAGAATAGGTGTGACTAGCACCCAGAGGGATTGTCGTTAGTGTAGTCGAAGAAAGACCTGGAGGATGGTTTTACCAAGCAAGGATAGGTTAGTTGATTGGCGACTTTGGCAGGACCCTCTGATGACGTCGGCATCCAGAAGGCCTCTGAAGCTGGAGATTGCTGAAACGGTGGAAAACCCTCTGTTTTCTGGCGAATCTCTAGTAGCTGCTGGTGGCTGGAAGGCCGTCGACCCTCTGAAGGATGCTGGTAACTGATGCGGCGCGAAGGGTTCCAGCTCTTTGCTTGCCTTGTGTTAGAATCTCTTGGCCATTACAGCAGCAGACAGAGAGCTAGTGCTTACCCTTGATGCACTGTCACCTTCCATGGCCTCTCAGCAGGGAAGGTGCAGCAGACTGCCCTGAGGCCATGTTCTGGAAGTCCTTTTATACTAATAATTTCAGTTTGGATGCACTCAGAAGGGTGAAGAGGGAAGCTAGCTTGGTCCTCTTCTGACATCAAGCATTGGTGACTGGATTCTTGACTATGCGGTGTTCGCCACATGGAAAGAAGGCGTTGACATATCTTTGCCTTCCCACATGCTCGTGGAGATCATGAGCCTCGAGCAGCAGTGTGATGCTCTCCAGCAGTGGGATTGTGATATACCGCTGCCGTCTTGGAGAAGCGGGCAGTTCAAACTACTGAGAGGGGTGTCGACATGATGGCTTTTTGTTGACGTTTTGTAGTAATCTCTAGGATCACTGTTCAGTATAAATTTTGGGGACTGTTCCAAGGTGCTATGTAGACGTGTGTACTTCCTCAATTACTTGTTTGATAATGATTGTGACTGGCCCATAGGAAGTAGTGCTTTCCAAGACAAGACACAGTCATAAGTAGAGCTCGCTTACTAGAAGCCCAGGAATGTGTCACGCGTCAGTACAAATATCAAAGCATGTGCTTGTGGTCACTTTTGATCTTTCAGGGTTGTTTAAAAACGTGGCAGTTATAGTTACCATGACTGATTGATGTGCACATTTTGTTTCAAGCAATAGACAGTCAAATCACATGATTATGACCACCTTCTAGAAGAGCCATCTGCAGTGTGTAGCCCATGATGTATGGCCTGTGACGTGGGCTGGTAAAGCAGGTATATAATGTGATCATCAGGCTGCCTGTACACAGTGCACTTCATGCTGTCATGGGTAAGGGAAGCAATTTAACCAAGTGTAAAAAATTGATGATCATTGACTTTTGGGCCAAGGGGGCCAGCATTTGGGAAACAGTGACATTTGTGAACTATTCACATACCTCTGTGGTAAAGTGTATCATGAGTGGACGAATGGTACCATTAGGAATAACTGTTGTGGGAACTGTGCATCTCCATGAGTCATTGATATCCAAGGTGAATGTTGACTACGACGGTGCGTGAGGCCAACCAACAGGCTACAATGGAACAGCAAACATCCTGATGAACCAAGGGGCATCCAGACACGTGTCTACCATAACAGTTCATTGAACCCTTACTGCGAATGGAACTCCGGAGTTGATGGCGGGTAATTGCATCTATGCTAACACATGTGCATCAGTGAAAATGACTAGAATTTGCTCGATAGTATGGCAACTGGACCAATGCTGATTGACGAGTGGTAGCCTTCTCCAACAAGTCATGGTTTAAGCTGTATTGAACGGATGAAAATCAGCGTGTCCGGCAAGAAACGTCAGAGAACCGACATCCTGCATCCATTGCTGGACGAACACAAGGCGGTGGGGGCAGTGTTATGGTCTGGGGAAATATTCTCATGGTATTCTCTAGGTCCTTTCATCCATGTGGAAGGCACTTTTATTTGATGTATTTATGAATTCATCCTTGATGATTGCATACACCTGTACATGATGATTGTCTATGCTCGGGAGGATGGGTTCTACCATCACAATAATGCACCTTGCCACATGGCTAGAAGTGTCTGCACATGGCTGGAAGAGCACGTTCAAGACTTCAAAGCTCTTCCCTGGCCCCCAAACAGCCACAATCTCAATCCAATCAAACATCTGTTGGACCACCTCAATTGCCATGTTTGCCATCTGTCTCCTCCGTCACGCACCCTTCAACAGTTGTCAGATGCACTGCAGACAGCATGGCTCCAGATACCCATGGAGACCTATCTGCACCTGACTGAATCACTGGCAGCTCATTTAGCTGCTGTCCGTGCTGAGAAGGGCGGTTACTCTAAATACTATCAGGTGGACATAATAATGTGACTCGACTGTGTACATATTTTTGTATTAATTCTGCCTTCAATTTTAGATAGTGATCTTGATAGATTAAAGTTCTTGTTCCAAAAATGGCAAATGAAAACACCCACCTACTGTACACATTGTTAGGCAGATTGTTCTCGTGCATATCATCTAATCCCCCTTCAATCTTACATACTGAAAAATAAGTGTTAAAGTGGGTGGATCTATACACAAGTAAATACAGTATATGTGAGTGCCTAATTGAGTGACTGATTGATTGATTGATTGATTGATTGATTAATTGATTGATTGATGAGTGTGAGAGTTTGAGTGAATAAGTGAGAGAGTGAGGGTGAGTGAGCAAGCGAGCGAGTGAGAGAGAGAGAGTGTTTTTGTATGTGAGGGAGTAAGAGAGAGAGAGGAGTGTGTGAGAGTGAGTAAGGGAGCGAGCGAGCTAGTGAAGAGATTTGAGGGCTCGTAAATGTGAGGTCTTGAGAGCCAATTACTGTGTCTGATATTCTAAGTATTCAACAAAACAAATTTATTATTTTTAAGAAAACACTTTGTTTAATTAACTGCATTAATACTAAATACTATTAAAGTTATGATATAATTCAAATTTTAGGATCAACTGTTGCAAGATATCATCCAGGAAGCTCTGTCTGTTCACTTTCAAGGCCTGTTCTTCCGTGAGCGCAATGCAGGGCGTGATATAGATGCTCACATGACCGACAAGGGTTTCAATAATCAGATTGGAGTACATCCAGAAACAGGTATAGTTTGTTACAAGTTTACTATTATATTTTTATGTAACCAGTTGTTTACTGTTTATCTTCTCCTGCATTTTGCCATATTTGCCATTAAAAGAATGACATAAATGGGGTTGCACAAGGACTGCCTTTTGATGTCGAATGGAGTTGTTGCAAAGATTGTAGTGTTTTATAGTAAGTTAACTATAAACTGTATAAAAAATTTCTGTAAATGCATAATTTTTCGAGTAACGAACCTAACACAGCTCCAGCCGCCTCCCACCACATCAGCAGCAGACCAAGGAGCTACCCCGGGCCCCAGCAAGCACAGGTAAACCAATGGCAGTTTGCCAGACAGTCGAAACCTCTACTGACTTCATACCTTGCTGCTAGGCCATGTGCCTGACTTTGTGTACCGGTCAAGGCCCTACCGGTGACAGTAAGGTCAAAGTCAGCTTGGACATGCTTCTGACCTGCATGTCAAAACCTCGTACGACCGTGACGACCCCTCTAAGCCAAAGGCAGTCATGTGTCAACATGGTTGTGAACAAATATAGTAGAATCTCTGATGTGACTCCTTTCACAAGGACCATTTCTCTATGAAGACCTATATTTGAGGAACAGTAAAAAATTATTTAAAAATAAAAAAATTTTAGGGAAATCAGCGGAAAAATAACTTACTACACAGGACATTTCTCATGTCAAACACTGTTCTCCAAGAAGTGCTTATCTAAAAATATATACTACTACTATTTTGATGTCTAGGAGTTTGGGTGGGTCAAAATCTGTCAAGTTTTCCAAACCTTCTATTAAGACCATCCCTCACTAACAACCCTATGCCTGGAAATCATGAGGAGTCTTGACAGTGTGGTTCTACTGTAGATTAATTACAAGTTCATATCTAACATACTTTTTTTACCCTTACATGAAGGTTATTAGGACAACAGGCAAGGTGAAAACTTTTTGCGGTATTACAAATAAAACATTATACAACAATTTTTTCAAAGCTATTTTCCTACAGTGCTACACCAAGAAGCTAATATTCCAATCTGGGATAACCATAAAGGTGGTGATAAATGTTTTCTCATAAATAAGAAAAATTGGAAGCGAAAAACTTTGCATGATACATCAAGCTGGGAAGAGGAATTAGGATTATTTTCCTCCTTCTGATGGAGGCAGAGTAAATCACTATTTTTACAGATGAGGGGGGCGTCAAAAAGGCATAAAATTGGGGTCGCGAGTCAGTGTAAGTGCAGGGCTGGAGACAATTTGATTAGTTTGCTAGGAAAAAAAAAAGTTTCTCATTTACAAAACCATATTTTAAAAGGTAGGTGTGTTCCATTTTAAATTAATCTTCAGAACTGCAGATATTAACAGTGACTACCATCATTGCATTAATACTATCATAATTTCCAAAAGTAAAGTAGCGTGGCCACGTACATTTCCCCCACAGCTGTTATACCAATGAAGAAAAATGTTTGTAAACCAATGTTATGAATCCAAAGCACACATATTTCTCACCTTTTAACTTTTTTAATTCCACTGCAGTTCGAGAGAGAGAGAGAGGAGAAGAGAGAGGAGAGGACGAGAGGAGAGAGGAGAGAGAGAGAGAGGAGAGAGGAGGAGAGGAGAGAGGAGAGGAGAGAGAGAGAGAAGAAGGGAGAGAGAAGAGAGAGAGATGAGAGAGAGAGAGAGAGAGAGAGGAGAGAGAGGAGAGAGAGGAGGAGTGTGTGTGTGTGTTGTGTGTCGTGCATGCATGTGCATGTGCATGTGCGTGCACGCACCCGTCTCTCTCTTTCCCATCCCAGGCACCCAGTACTACAGCCTGCTGCTAGGTGGCTCCCCAAGTACGATTTGCCGCAGTTGATGAAGTATTCTTACTTGTGGATTACTGCTGGGTTCTGCTGGGTTGCAGGTCAGAGAGCCACCAAACCAAGGGTTTGCAATTCTTAAAGGAGGTGGCTCACCTCTCAGGAATGCCTCTACCATGGGGTGAGGGGTACTGGTGAGCTTAATCAGGGGTGGAAATAAGGGGTTGGTGATGCCTCTCTGTGATGTGGGTGGTTTGAACTCAGCCCCGCTCAGTTGTATTAGTGCTGAGGGCAGTAGAGAAAAGGGGTAGGCAAGTTGAATTACCTTCAGAAGAGTATGCTGCCTTTTTTCAACCTTCTTCACACACCTCCCTTCCGAGAGTACGGCATAAGGGGATAGAGACTAATATAGTCTTGCAAAAGACAAGCTGGTAATTTACTTCCCTACTGTGTACTTCTGAGTAAATCGCAATCTCCCAGGCACCAACGGTTACCTTTTGCTCCTTTCAACAGAAATACTCAGGTGTGGTATCCACAGTCCAAGTTAATTCCAGCTCCCATCCAGCCCCATAAGAAGCTGTGACAGAGTATGGAATAACTTAGTCTTCTCAATTCACCCGGTGGAGGTGTTGCTAGTGGTATCGGCTCTACAGAACTCTACCAATTTAACAGAGCTCGGGTGGCCACTTAATGGGTGTGTAATAAGCTTTGTGCTTGATGGTGTGCCTGCTTCACTTTGGGTAGTGTGTTTACGTAGGAACAACACAGTACTTCAAGAAAATTAGTATGTAGGGAATAGTCTAGAATACATGTGATATTAGTTGTGTAATAATTAAGGATGGGTCGATACCACGACCATCGCCATCGGAATATAATTTTCCGATTATTATTCACAGATTAGTAGCACTTATTTATTTAACACAATGTTAAATAATACGGCATGCAGCATTTCGTAAAGCATTAATTTACCACATTCATCAATCAGATAGTCTGTCCGAAACCCAAAATATATTCGGAACAATTGTTTTTTGATGATTTGTTCCCGTTATTTACATTTTACCACATTTCCTTTTGGTGCATTTGCCAAAGATTGTGTGCATCATTCTTTTTTGGATGCTACGTGAATGCCAAACAACGCAGTTGTTCGACAACTGGTGCTATTGATAGTATTGTTTTTAAATCCCGCAAGAGTTTGTGTTTTATTTTCTTATTATGTTTTTACTGTCTTTGCTGCATTTGTAGGTTTGCAACTATCAGAAAGCAACATTTATTCTTATGCATTTACTGCACTCGTAGGTTGGCGGAAATGAAATAAATCACACATTCTACGACACTTGTTATTGAAAATGGAAAGTAATAATTGACAAAAATTGTCTCAAATATATAAGTTTTCATTTTAACCAAGGGATTGAGTATGGCTCGTCCGACGAAGAAATACTAAGCTAAAATATTAATATAAATAACAAAACTTTCACTCAATTTCAAGTGAATATTTAATATTAAATTTATTTCAATAAGTTATTTTTAATGACATCTTTAGGCTGTTGGTTTAAACAGACATGCATTTTGAGGTTATGTATGCGATTTCTCAGGTCTAAAATCCCAGTCTGCATCAGATTGCTGAAGTTTTGAAGGATGACTTTAATGAACTCAGTTTGTAATGAATGCTGTATTGTCTGGTAACAGTTTTTCCTTGACTGTTAAGTCACTTATTTGCCCAGTTAAACTGTCTATCTTATAATTTATTATTAAAATTAGTGTTGTACTTCATTTCTATGCTGTAGACACCTATAAAAAGTGCTTAAAGTGTTCACTAAACTGAATACTTAAATTTAAGTAATAAAAAGTATTTCCAAATATTGTGAATTGGGAATTAGGATTGTGCTCATCAAAACTGTCATTGGCATTGCTGTAATCGGTGGCATCAGCAGTTGAGAATCTGTATCGTTGGTATCTGCAAAATGTGGTATCGACCCATCCCTAGTAATAATAACACGGCGACCCTGTACTACCTCCTAATCTATTTAATTTGACATGGAAGTTTGACTAACGTTAACTGCCAGCTGGAAGCAACCTGGATGAAAAGCTAAGGGAGAATTAAAGGTGATGATCCTGTTAGTTACAGTTATTTGAGGTGTTTAACAACTCTAGCCTAACTATCACCAGTTTTTCGGAAAGGAACAGAAGATATGATCATCTATCAGAGGACTAGTGTTGAAGTTGCCATCACTATCCGGTGAGGCATGTTCCTAAATGGAAATAACCTAGCCATTATCAATTTCTGGGGTCGATACCAGGGGTGGTAAGGAAGGAGTAGATGTCGTTCGGGAGCCTCTGGAATGTCAGTCTCCTAGAAAAAGAGAGTCTGCGACTGCTGCAGAAGAGGCTTTTCGTCGGTGTTGTCTTAGGCTGGTAGAGATTTCGACCCAAAGAAGAGCGGTGGAATCTGAGGTTGTACCTGCGAGCGCAAGCCTGATGGTTACCTCTGGCCCTGTACAAGAGCAGTGGAGGGGCAAAGACTGAAGATTGCGGGATGAGCCAGCCCTTGTATACTAATCTCGTACAGGTTCTTGGTGATGAGGGGTGCAGGGGGTGATAGCCTCAGCCACAGGAGTCTGGAATTCAAAAGTGCTGAGGTGGCGCTATCATCCCTTATCTTCGGCCACAGGACACTGGTAAAATATGTGCTGCCCTCTCATGGCGCGCTCTGTAACTAGAGTGACGGTTGGAGGGAGCGGTGGCTCAGTCAGGCACAGCAATCTTGCGTTGGGGGGTGTTGGAAGTGACGGCTTCTTTGAAAATCTTGGCAAACAGTATAAGCTAGAGTCATGTGTCTGTAACTGCCTCCAACATTGTGCCAGTGTCTCCTGTAGGCACGTTGTCATCCTCTTCAGTACTGTTAGGAAATATGACCTGCCTAAAGGGTTGAACATTACATCCAAGATGGGGGCAAAGTTGTTTGTAGAGTGTGCATCAAAGTTGCGGAAATGGGTCATGCCTCATATTCACATGCCTAACCCTGGACTCAAACCCAGAAAACCTCATACTATAAGTTAGTGTGCAGTCAACTACATTATGGACGTCAAATTTGGAACATCTATATTTAATCTGTCAGTATGATAGTGTTTACTAATCTGAAATATTTACAAGGCTGTCATTTTGAAAAAAAGTGATTGTGCCACTTATTAACATAAGTAATTTTACATAGCCTACCATAGCGCTATTTAAATAATTTGGTGGGAATTGGTTTATTGGTCTCTGGGATATAGTATAAGATACTTTAGTTTTTATTGTTGGACTACCTTTTAAAATGGCAGAGAAATTATATTATCTACATACAAATTTGGTGGTTGTAATAGATATTGCCAGCATACAACGTAAAGTCAGAATTTGTTTAATTAATAAAATATTCACAGCTAAAGTATTTAAATTGCCACCAATTTGAAAATTGGTGCCATACCTACTTTTTAAATATACCAGTGTACACTACATGCTGCAGTACTATTTGTTTGCGACATTTGGTAGGAGTCTGTTAGTTGTTTCTCAAGGTATAGCTTAAAACCTTTTTTTTTTTGTGGCATATCTTACAAAATGGCGGACAGAAGATGCACCATGTAGACATATTTGATAGTTGTCATATATTTTGCCAGCAAACAAAATTAATTTTGAATTGGTTACATGGTTTTGGCAAAATGTTTTTGACCTTAAAACGTGGCATTTTACACCATCGATTGCAGTCTTATTTGATTGCCAAATTTGGTAACAATCTGTCAATTGTTTCCCAAGATATGAAATAAAAATGTTATTTTTTTGTTTGGTGCTATTGTATAAGTAATATCTACTGCCAGTATACAAAGATGAGTAGGAATTGATTATATGGTTTCAATTATACATTCTAAGCTAAAATGGCCATTTGTCCGCCCTTTCGAAAATAAGTGTCCGACGTACTTAAACCTAACATTTTACATCATCTGCCACAGTACTACATGTTTGCCAAATTTGGTAGGCATCTGTTAGTTGTTTACCCGAGATATAACAAAAATTGTATTTATTCATGTGGCACTATCGTACAAAATGTTGGACAAAAGAGGCTCAGTGAAGATACCGTTGATAGTTTTAATACCTACTGCCAGCATACAAAGTTAAGTTGGAATTGAGGACATGTTTTTGATGATGTATCTTGACGCATTCCCGGCTATTGACTGTGTGGCACGGTCGTCGAGATTTGATGCGCTAGACCAAGTGCGTGGTTATAGGTAGCTGACGGAGGTGTCAGAAACCTGGCTTACACGGAAGGTCTTCTGTCAGAAGGTAACGTTAATTAACTAGCTCTGAGTAAAACTGTTGTTACAGTTCTTGAGTTATATTACGTTGAACTTCAACTTCAAGTCCGCTGCTTCTTGAGCCCAGAAGTTCGGGTTGGCTAGACTGTATCTAGCTTCAGTCTGGTAGACTAAACCCCTCACTACTGGGTGATAGTAGGGACTGGTGTGGATGAGCAAAGGAAAATGAATATAACATGGATAGACGCTGTTCCATTGTGCCTGTCTGCCCTGCGTAGGAGGGGCTAAGGTACTCCGCTGCTGGGCAGCTAGATGAGCAATCTTTTGCTCCCTACGCCTTCAGCCGTGTTTTATCTTGTAAGTCATATAGCTAGGTTGCTGCTGAACAAGATACAGTGTGCATTTAGACTAGAAACTATGCCCTATGATAGTGTTGGTCCAGTAGCTGATTCATGGCACAAGCTCGATAAGAGCTTGTGCCATGTCTGCGGGCGGATCAGAGATGTTGAGTCGTGTGTGCCACCAATACAACTACTGGATGTGAGTCTCCAGCGAAGACCAGGCTGCAGCACCCAGGCCAATACTGCCCCCAGCACCTAGGTGCTCTGGTAGGCAATACAGGCTAGGTTTGCTGTCTCTCCTTGGTGGAAGGTTTACCTAGTGGTCGTGGCTCCTCTGTTCCTTCCTCCCAGCACCTCGGTGCTCGGGGGTAATAGGAACCTACAGGCAGCCGTATAATGGCTGTGTTCCAGACTATAGTTCCCCAAATGGAGGCCTCAGTCAAGCTAGTTCAGATTTACAAAAGTACTGGTTTCTGTGGGCAGTGCACAATGCAACCTATTCCTAGCAAGGGAAGTAGACTTAATCTAGAAATGAAAGCGTTAGGATAGAGAACAAACTGTATTTATTGAGGACTCAATAAATATAGTGACTTGTGCTATCTGCTACCGAGCAGACAGAATACTGAAGGGAAAACTACGGTAGCCAGGTGTAGGCGACCTGGTTCTAAGCTGGAGGAAAGTGCTCTAGTAAACTGAATAGTTAGCTACTCAACTAAAGTTGTCTAATGTGGCTGTCTGTAGGAGACAAAAGAAGTTAAAGTTAGTAGCAAGGTATATTCATGTTTGTTGGGTGATGAAGACTGATGTCGTCGCAGAGGGTAGCTGGGATGACTACAGAAGACTCGAGGCTTCTTTGGAGGCCCCAGCACTGAGTGCTTGGGGTGAACTCAAGAGAAGAATACAAATGACTGACTGGAGCCTCGTTGTGCACAGACTTATATAGTGCAAACTCTAGGCAGCCACAGTGGCTTGTGGGAATGCGCGTGACGTCCTTCTGCCGTGGAGGCTGGCGTGGGAAGTGGGAATCCTCTTGTCAACGTTCCTTGGTTCATGGATGTTCGGCGGCATTCGGCCATGCCTGAAATAGCTGAAGCTTGTAGGCTTTCAGCGCAGGGGGAGGGGGCAAGCGGCATGCTCGCTGGTTGCGTAACCTTGTGACCACGTGCTTGGCCGCCCAGGAGATTTAAGTGGATGAGAATTTATGTTCAAAGTGGTGCGTGCACAACTCACACGTGGGTGGTTGAAGTAGACTACTCTTACGTAGGTTGAATTAATGGTATACTTCACGTAAAGAGCGATGAGTCATCATTTGTGTTCTGCCCAGAGGCAGGTTTTCATGTGGTATCTCTCCATGCTCTCCTGTCTTCTGCCAACCTCTTCAGGTTCATATACTTTCCGCTTCCCTTGATGTCATCTATCAACTTGTATCTTCTCCTTCCTTTCAATCTTTTTCCACAAACTATTCCTTCCATAGCGTCTGTTAGCAAGCACTCCCGTCTTGAGTGTCCCATCCAGTTATTCTTCCTTTCTCTTATGACCAGTTTTCTCCTCTCATCAACTCTTTCCAGCACTTCTTCATTACTCACTCTTTCCACCCAGCTTATCCTCTCCATTCTCCTCCACATCCACATCTCAAATGCTTCTAGTCTTTTTTCGCCCTCACGTCTCAGTGTCCAAGTCTCTGCCCCATAGAGTGCCACACTCCATACTAAACACTTGCCAAATCTTTTCCTCAGTGCTTTATCTAGTTTTCCGCATAGCAATCTCCTCTTCCTATTGAAAGCTTCCTTCACTACCGCAATACGAGTCTTCACCTCCTGATGACATTTCAAGTCCTCAGTTATCATACTTCCTAGATATTTGAATGCTCTTACTTGGCTGATATTAACTTGTCCTATCTTAATATTTGCTGGTTGCCTTCCTTTACTGAATACCATACTCTTTGTTTTTGATGTAATGATTCTCATTCCATACTCCTCACAAGTTTCATTCAGATTTTTTAACATTTTAGTTATAGTTTTTTCACTTTCTGCTAATAAAAGCATATCATCTGCAAATCTTATACATTCTATTCTCTTTCCGCCAATACGTACTCGTCTTTTTCCATCTAAGCATTTCCCAATAATCTCCTACAGGTATAAATTGAACAACAAGGAAAAAGGTAACAGCCTTGTCTAACGCCCCTCCCAATGCTGCTTTCTTCCGACATTTCAGTTCCAATCTTTATTCTTACTTTCTGTTGTAAATGTAGATTCTGTACTAGTCTTCTCTCCTTCCAATCTACTCCTTTCCTTTTCAAGATGGCCATCAGCTTGTTCCATTGTACTCTGTCTAAAGCTTTTTCCAAGTCAATAAAGACAGCATAAATTTCTCTACCTTTCTCAATATATCTTTCCTGTATGATTCTTAACAGGCCTATAGTATTTCTTGTTCCTTTTCCAGTTCTAAATCCAAACTGTTCCTCTCCAATCCATCTATCTAACTTCCCATATAGCCTTCTATTCAACACTCTTAACAATATTTTAGCTGTATGAGAAATTAGACTAATAGTCCTATGCTCTTCACATTTATTGGTATTCTTTTTTTTTTTCAATTGGTATCATTACCGTTGCGAGAAAGTCATCCGGCCATTCCCCTTTGTCATATATCTCATTGTAGTAGCCGCAGAGGTAAGTTTATCACTGGGAGGGTGAGGTCCTACCCAAGGATGACATACGTTGGGAACTTGAACAACTGGACCAAAGAGTCCTTGGTGCGGAACCATCAGCGGTGCCACTGCTTGGCGTTGGACTTGCTGGGCATGGTCTTGCAGCTCACGATGTTGGTGATGTCATAATCATAATTAGTTGGTAGTATAAGCGGCACGCATCAATTCGCCCCCTCCCCCCCTTTTTTGATGAAGACTCACCGTGAAAAAATGTGGTGGAGTAAGACATAGGCCCCTCTCTGGAAGGTCGAGAAGGTCTAGGTAGGAGTAACGAAGAAAATTGGAAGAGAAGAAAAAAAAATTTGTCGTAGACTGGTCCCTTAGTGTTGCGTGCTTGACTGCTGTAGCGGTGCGCGCTCTGTGTTCTCGAGCCGGCAGCGAAGGGGAGACGCGTGGGATGCGGAGACCTTAGCTCTGTCTGTCTCGTGGCAAGTGGGCTTCCTCTCTCGGCCCCTTACCCGGGCGGTGCAACGCTCGCTGACGCTGCAAATGTGTTTTTCCCCCTGTTGCAAAGATTATTGTGTCAGGAGTGCCACGGTTTATCAGGTGTCCCACTGGCCTACTTTATTTTTAATGCCGCAGACAAACATTCAGCATAGAGCTGTGGATATTTACAAGAGAATATACAACATGAACCTAAAATAAAAAGCACTTGTAAATGACGGTATGCAAAAAACGAAGGAGAATGAAATAAGTATGTTCAACCCTTACTCGTGGAAGGCGGGGAGATGCCACTCACTATCCTGGAGCTTGCTGTGGTGGTTAAAAATAAAAGGAAAATCTTTCAAGGAACCTTGTGTCACACAGCAAATTAAACAGTTATGTATGACAGAGTAATAGTTCGGCAACCACAAGCCCTTCAACACCTATGTTGACCGGCTAAACAATACAAATGCAAGTACACTTTAAAACATGCATGAAACACGGGCAAATGGTGCACATTGGTCACTTTAAATTACATACATACACAGTGATATTTTGAAGCTAAAAATATCTTGCACCTGGGTTTCACCGTAGTGAGTTCATGTGAGATTTGTGGCTCAGAGTCTTTGGTTTGATATTGAGTTGGTGCACAAGAGAATGCAAACAAAACACATACACTAGAAAATCATGAGCATACAAATGCATAACATAAAAATTCCCTCCTACAAAACGGCATTCTTCTTGTAGGCGATCTTCATATATACACTGAAAATACTCGTTGTCGTATTTAAAAGTATACCTACACATCAAATTCTTTATACAAAAATCGAATTAATACTTTACCTTTTGGTTGTCCATTTTTATTCTAACATGTATTCTAACATGCTATAAATACAAAAGTCAACAGAGCGGAAAATGCATTTGTACAAAAGGCATTCTTCTTGTAGGTGATCTTCACACATACACTGAAAAAAGTCAAGGTAATAGTTAAAGGTGTATCTAGACATCAAATCATTATTACAAAAATTTAAAATTACTAATTCCTTTGCAGAATTCCTTTCTGATCTTAGGCTAAATCTAACATGTATTTCGTCGAAATCTCTGTCTTTAACTATCACTGGCACTGTGGTGAGCGTCTATACTTGATACACTGTTGGTAGTAATTACTGGCACTGTGGTGAGTGTCTCTAAGTAATACTACCTTGACGTTCCTTAGGCTAGGTTGTAACATCCGACTAATGGAACGAATAGCTGTAGCTTCGTCGACTCCGGGGAACACGCGTCGAAACATCTGTTCCTTCCTCCATATGAAGATTTTAGCTTCGTCGTTGGGTACCTGAGTCTGTCTATAGAATTGAGTTTGTCAGTCGGCCTAACACCTCCTCGCCAGAGAATTCAGCAGTGAGTCTGTGTTATGGAACTGTTTCCAGTCGGTCGGGAACTCACCGTATCGTTCCCACCAGATGAGGCCTAGGCCTTTTAAATGTAATTGTGCCCTGTTGACCAATTGTTTTGCAGGGAGGTCCGTTTCCTTAAACTCCTTTTCACATTTTTATGTAAAGGATACCGGATCCTCGGGGGGTCGACCTGCGAAATCCGTAATCTGGATGTCATTGTCTCTCCCGGTTGCTGGATGACTGGGTGCCGTTCCCGGTTGTATGTAAATCTGAGATGGCTTTGACCTGCGGGAGTGAGGGGTATGCTTACATTGGCACTTCTCACGTTGGTATGTCATCCCTGGCATAGAAACGTGTTCATCAGGTCATCCTATACATAAGTGGTGGTACAGTTCGCTGCATGGCATGCACCTTATATTATTAATGCCTTGGCCAGGACAAGTGATTTCATTACAGATAGGGTTACCAGATGCCTTTAATGAAATGTAGGACATTCATGATAATGTAGGACATCTTGTGACGCATGCCCGATTAGACTGACTTGGCACGTTGATAGAGGATTTTCTCTGCTAGACCAAAAGTGGGGTGATTTGGTTTAGATAGTCGGCGTGAGGCGAGGGGTGTTAGTTAGCACTTACTTACTCCAACTTCTTGGGCATTGTGGTCAGGGTAGGTTTCATCTAGACGTGATGGATTTGGTCTACGCCGGATTGGAGATTCCACACGTGTGCTTCGTTGGTCCAAAAGTTGAGGTTGTCCCAGCCAAGTCGCACTTTGGTACTAGTCAGAACCCCTTTTACCACAGGGTGACATGTTGGATGTATGCGGATAGAAGGTGGGAAGTCAATTACCAGAACTGGAGCAAGCGCGACTGCCTGATGTCTAAGTTCGACGGCGCAGTCTCGTTCCACCTGTCTCTCCTGCATAGGACGTGGTAGTGCGATCCATGGTTTTAGTGCAGAGTGAGCCAGGTATTGTTCCCTACCTTTTCTACCACTCCTCTTCTCGTGAGACATAGGGCAAATAGTTCTATAGTCTACGTAATGCACTTACAGGCAGGTTTGACAGTGTAACCCAATAGTGACTTGTTGCTGGCACGAGCTCGATAAGAGTCCCCACTGATCCCCCACAGTATACGGGCTGATCAGCGACATGGAGCCTTAGGGACCACCAAGTGTCTACTGGTTGTGCGTTCGTTTTAGGTTGAGCGGCAAAACTTCATGCTACGGTCACTGCACACTGACTTAGTGCGAGTGGTGAGAAATAACCTGAGTCTGTTGCCCCTCCTGATGTGAAGGTGTTTCTAGTGGTTGTGATGTCGCTGTTTCTCCCCCTCGAGCATCGACTTAGTGATATTGTGTGACCGGGAAAAAACAGGGTGGTCATCGAATATGTATGTTTTCTGACGTGCAGACACCTGAAAGAGTTCCAAAGTCTGGCTAGCTATATTTAAATAAATCTCCCGGTTCCTGTCGGTAGTGCATTCTGTCTCCAACCATTAATTCAAACAAATATCCTGGAAATGAAAAACAGAAAGGTAGAGAACAATGAGTGTTTATTGAATATTCAATAAACACGTCACCCATGCTACCTCCTATCAGACCGTGGATGGATGAAGGTAACTGCGGCTCCAGATGTAGGCGACCTGGTTCTAAGTTAAAAACGGGGATAGCTGGTTTTAGACGAAAACAAATTAGTTAAAGTTAAACTGCTATGTAAAAGGTGTCTAGAGGAGAAAAAGTGAAGTTGAGTATGTATGTTCGTGTTCATTGAGGCATAGTAAGCAGCCACTGGGGGAGCACTTGAAGTTTCCAAGATATCCGGAGAGCCCAACACTGAGTTATTGCAGGATGTCGCGAGAGAGAATGCATAGATGACTCTTTTAGCCCGGCAATATCCGGACTTATACAGTGGAAGCTTGTAGGCTGCCGGTGTGTGCTGCGGGGAGGGTGTGACGTCTTTCTGCCCTGGTTGGCGTTGGAAAATTCTGGTCAGCATTTCTGCTTCGTGCCTCATCGGTGGCGCTCGGCCTTGCCCGAGGCCTGGGCAGCTTGTTGGCTCTCAGGGGTGGACGGGGGGAGGGGGGGTGCCTGCCGCGTTGCTTATCTTTCAGGTGAAGAGAATTCGCTCATAAAGTTCCTGTTGCCTATAGGGTAGGCAGCATGTCTCTCATGTCTGTAGTAGTGGAAGAGGTACCCATTGGCGATGAGTCATAATCATATTAGATTAGTTATATAAGCAGCACATGTCAATTCGCCCACCCCCACCCCCTCTCCGTTGCAGTAAAGACTCGTTGTGGAAAAGGTGGCGGAGAAAGGCATAGGCACCCTCTCTGGAAGGTTTAGAAGGTTTGGGTAGGCTGCGGTAGATGTGATGAGGCACATAGCATTTTTAAAAATTTGCAGACAGGTAGGCGATACCCTTAAGCGTAGGTGGCTTGACCGCTGTAGCGATGCATTTTTTGTGCGTTGTGGTCGCCCGGCCGGTGAAGCGAAACATTTGAGACGTCTAGTGGCGGCAGCCAGCTGGCAACTTTGATTTTCCTCTCTCTCTCTCTCTCTCTCTCTCTCCTCTCTCTCTCTCTCTCCTCTCTCTCTCTCTCCCTCCTCCCCCTCTCTCCCCTCTCTCTCCCCCTCTCTCTCCCCCTCTCTCCCCTCTCTCTCCCCTCTCTCCCCCTCTCCTCTCCCTCTCTCTCCCTCCTCTCTCTCTCCCTCTCTCTCTCTCTCCCTCTCCCTCTCCCTCCCTCTCTCTCTCTCTCTCCTCTCTCTCTCCTCTCTCTCTCTCTCTCCTCTCTCTCTCTCTCTCTCTCTCTCTCTCTCTCTCTCTCTCTCTCTCTTCTCTCTCTTCTCTCTCTCTCTCTCTCTCTCTCTCTCTCTCTCTCTCTCTTCTCCTCTCTCTCTCTCTCTCTCTAATTGGGCTTTGCTGATACGGCGAGAGTGTGTGCCCCCCCCTTCTCACCCTTTTGCAAATATTACAGGGTTAGGAAGCCACGTGTGTCTGGTGTCCCACCGACCTACATTTCTTACCTGTGCCACTGAAAAATAAACCAGCATATCACTGGTGGATATTACAAAGGAATTGTACATAAAAACTTGAATGAAAAATTATATAAAACAATCGCCTGCCAAAACGAGGGGATTAATATAAAAATTATTTGAATATGTACAAGCCTTACTCGGAGAAGGTGGTGAAATGCCACTGCTATCCTGGAGTTTGCTGCAGTGAGTTTAGAAAGAAAAAGAAAAATCTTTCCAGGGAACCTTTGTGTCGGTCAGCAAGCTAAATAGTTACATGTAACAGATTGCGAGGTGGACAACCACAGGCCCTTCATCACCTGGGTTGGCTAGCTAACAAATAACAAAGCGAGTACACTACATGCATGACTATCCTGGCAAATGGTGCGCACGTTGGTCACTTAATACAACATTCATGAACACTCGAAAATGGAATTTAAAAATATCTTGTACCAGATTTGGGGAGCTTTGATGCTCAGTCTTTGGTTATTATGCTGAGTAAGTGCACAATATATTGCAAACAAAAGCACACAAACAATATAAGCATACAAAGCATAATATTAAAATACCCTCCTACAAAACTGCAGTCTTTCTTGTAGGCGATCTTTACATATTCACTTTCAAAACATATTAAGATATTTAATTGTGTGCTACACATCAGATCAGATTTAATGCTGAAAAGCTTAAAAATATTAACCTAACTATCCCTTGGGGGAGTCCATCTTATATCGTAGGTCTAACAGCTAGTATGTACACTGTGTATCTTCGTTGGAATGTTCAAGGCAAGTTCCTAAGGAATGTTCATGTTCGTAAGTGCTGAAAACACAATCTTACACAACGGTATTCTTCATGTAAGCAATATTCACATAAACACTTTCAAAGTGTATGGTGATATTTAAAGGTTTACCTACACATCAAGTCAGATTTAAGTGATGAATATTAATAAAAATATAAAAAGCTAAAATGTAATTGTTACGTGGAAGTCTCTGTCTTCAACTTTATCACTGGCACTGTGGTGAGCGTCTTTATGTGATTCACTTATAAGTAGCCATTACTGTCACTGTGGTGAGCGTCCATTCATAATGCTACCTACTTAACTGGGCTGTCGGCTACTGAAACATTTGAACCGTGAGGTGTAAAATGTCTATAAATAGTTACTAATGTACAGCTATTTAAGCTGCATTAAAAAGCTAATAAGCACATAATCAAGTGACTAATTACGGGTGTATTTACCTCATTGATTCATTATACTTGTATTTGTACTGGATACTTTTGAATTTAATTTAGCCTAAATGTGATTGTTCTGCTTACGTCAATGTCTTTGGCTTGTGGCTAAATTTAATGTGGTGCATGTGACTGGTCTATAACGAGTCCATTCGCCACATGCTCTTACTGGCGATCTTCGGTCCCACCTTCAGCGGGCCTTCCCCTCGGAGGAAGGGCAGTGTGTTGAGGGTATGGCCACATGTACCTTTTTGTGGGTCTCCATGGCGATTCCCAGTACTGGCCAGGTGTATGGACGGCTTTGGGGTACGTGGGGGCATCAGGCATCGTGGAGCAACTGGGGGCATCGTGGCGTCTGCTTCTGCCGCAACAAATTGGGAGAGCACTCGTTCAAGGGATGTTGAGGCAGTGTGGAGGAGTGACAAGCCCTCCACCCTGACTGCACGGGTTCCTACCCGTAGGGCAGGATGTTTCTCTGGCGGGGCAGTGTGAGGGAGAAAGATCTCGACTCCAACTGCAGGCAGCACAGCTCGTCGTTGTGTACCAGGTCGTGGGCGGCATCAACAGTCTCGGTGGCCAGGCCCTGGGGCAAGGCAGTGGAAGGATATTCACCTTGACCGCCACTGCGGGTGATATGCTGTTTAGGGGTAGTGGGTGGCATTGACGTTCTCAATGAAAGCGGTCTCTCATGTAGCAAGATGGTGGGGCGGAGCACTTCTAATGTTGCAGCTTGACATCCTGGTAGGCAGATTGTCCTACATTGCAGGTGGTTGGGGCGGAGCACTTTTGTCAGAGCTCGACGTCCTGGGTTCTGGTGGTCTAGTGGCATTGCGTACTTTTTTGTTGGAGCCAGAGGATGACTTCGTCGAAGTTAGGATGGCCTTGACTTCTGCCTTCATAGTTGTACCAGGTGGAGAGGTAGGCGCATGGGGGATTCCTACCCCTCTCACCAAAGGTGCTTCCGACTGCTCTCTAATGAGACTTGATTGGCGGTGGGTTTGACTGTGTTCTCTGTCACATGGACTCCGCCAGGATAATTTGGAGCTGCTAGATTTTGTTTTGACTATGATCTTCTTGGCATAGCTGCATGACGTTGAGGGCATTGATCTGACGGAGAATGCACCTTGGCGTTGTTCTATATCTGGCTTCCATGGGGTGATGTAACTAGAAGCCTCGTCAATCATGATGGGTGTCAGTTCGGGTCTTGTCGAAGGTCCTGGCTCTGTATAAGATATTACCATTTTGGGTGGGGGTTCATCTTCATCCCGTGATTGGCCAGGTGTGGCTCCTTTGGCTTTGTTATCCCAAATTATTTGCATGTCCCTTGGGTATGGTCATATCTGGCTTCGGGTGGCCTTTTGAATCCGTCCGCATATATCCTCGGCCCAGTAGACGTCTCGCTTGCTTACAATGCGATAGGGTCCATCCCATTTGTCAGCAAAGCGAGCACCGAATTGGTTGCTGGCTCTGCTGAGAGGGTGACTTTGCAAAATGACGACTTCCCCTAAGTTGAATTCTCTTACCACTGTCTTCAGTTGGGAGTATTTCTTTAAATTATAGGCATTCTGGGCTTTCTGGGCATGCGTAATGTGGGTAAGGGCTCCTAGCCAGATATCACGGGTTGAGGCATATTAGTGGACTCGCTTTCCCACTACCAGTCGCCTGGTTGGCGCAATGTTTGTCCCAGGGTTAGGATACTCAGACTGGTGTCGACGGCCTCATTCGTACGGCGTCAAAGGGCAAACAGTATGGTGGGAATGTGCTTATCCCAATGCTTGTGATCATTACCCACACTGATATAGGGGCTCTTCTTGATCTCCTGGTTCCTCCGTTCAGTGGGGTTGGCTTAGGGATGCTAGAGAGGGGTTGTCCAGGTTTCTACTCCCTCACTCTTGACAGGCGGTTTGCTATTGGTAACTCGTAAACTGGGTGCCATTCTCTGTCAGTTTGGCTTTCGGACAAACCCATTGTGCAAAAATCTCCGCCTCCATTTTCCGCACGATTGGGATGGTTTCTTGGCTGGGTAGAGGAAATGCCTCTACCCATCTTGAAAATTGATCTGTTTCTACGAGTAGGTAGCAGTTTCTTTTCGTGCTATGTGGATACGGGCTCATAAGATCGGCGCCGATGTGGGTTCAGGCTGTCTTGGGTCGCCGTGGTTTTGCAATGGGAGAGGAAACCGGGTATGCTTTGCAGCAGCAGCACGTGACGCAGTTGGTAATGTACTGCCGGACATCGCGGCTTATTCCATCCTTATTGTAGCGTGTTTTTATATCCAGTAGGGTTTCCCTATTACCCGGGTGACCAGATTGGGAATGGTCATGATGGTGCAGGCATATGTCAGCTCGTAGTTGCGATGGAACCCAGATCTTTCACTGCGTATTGGGCTGCCTGCTACTCGTCCACACATCATCCCATAGTGCATACCGTTGGGGCTGTTCCCGTAGTAGGCGTTTGATGTCGGGATCCTCCTGTTGTCATAAGGTTATTTATTGGCGGGTTATTTGCAGTTGAAGAAGTGGGATTTGTTCTTCCAAACTTCTTTTGCCTTGAGGGGGGAACATTTCCTCCTCCTCCTTCTCCTCCTCTGGAACGAGACAGGGCATCTGGCAGATTGTTCATCTTACTTGGGCAATGTTGGATCTCGAAGTCAAACTCAGTAAGGAACATGTCCCACCGGCCAAGCTTGGCCTTCGAATTCCGTGACTCGTGTAGCCATTGGAGGGCTTTAGAGTCGGTCCGTAGAATTAAGTGTTGCCCTTCTAGATAATATCTATATTTCTTCACTGCCGGCCCAGATAACGGCCAGACACTCCTGCTCATTGATGTGGTAGTGCTGCTCGGTTTTGTTTAAGCAGGTTAATGCATACGGTATCATGTGGGGCTGTCCTTCTACGTCTTGCTGGTATACCACTGCGCCCAGGCTGTTTTGACGCGCATCCATTTGCAATATTAAGGGTTTTTCTCCTTGCAGCCGACGGAGTTGGTGGATATTCTTGAAGCTATTCTTCAAGTCAGAAAACACTAGTCGTCGTTCTGGGCCCCATCGCCAACAATTTTTTTCTCTTGAGGAGTGGATGTAGCAGCGTCATATATTCAGCAATGTTTGGAACAAAGTCTCGTAGCCAGTTACACAGATCCAGGTACCGTTGTAGCTGTCTCTTATTTGTATGTTCTTCCGCTTCTTCAATTGCTCGTATTGAACTGTGTTGCTGGAAGTTTCCCTAGGGTGATATGACGTGTCCCAGATAATCTGATAATGACTTGCCGAAGAAGCTTTTTGACAGCTTGCATGTCATGTGTAATTCGAGTCTTTTCAATATTCGTTGCAGATGGCCTAGCTGTTCCTCCAAATTTTAGAATATATTATTGCATCGTCAAGATAGGCAAAACAGAACTCGCCGATGTAACCTTATAGTACTTCCGCAGACATTAATTATTGGAATGTTACGGGGCGTTTTTCAAGTCGAAAGGCATAACTCAAAATTGTAGAGTTTAGCCCTCTGGTGTCGTAAAGGCCGTATATTTTTGACTGTCCAGATGGACTGCAATCTGCCAGTATCCAAACTCCATGGCAAGAGTA
Organism: Dryococelus australis; assembly: GCA_029891345.1. Lineage (NCBI taxonomy): Eukaryota > Metazoa > Arthropoda > Insecta > Phasmatodea > Phasmatidae > Dryococelus > Dryococelus australis. The sequence continues at coordinate 160,834,220 of CM056995.1, forward strand.
CTGAATACTTTGTCTTTGCCAATATCTCTTAGTGTATGAGACTAGTCTATAACTGGGGAAACAATCGGGTGGTTGACTTCATTTAGCAATTTGTAATTTACGCAAAATCACAATTTCCCATCCTCCTTCGGTACTAGGAACACGTGTAAGTTATATGGGGAATTTGATGACTCCACGATCCCCTGGTCCTTCATGGCGTTGACCTGTTCCATGATGAGGTAACGGCGGTGGGCTGACACTCAGTATGACTGTTGTAGACTGGTACATCAGTTGTAGGCCATATTTCATGTTGTATGGAACATGTTTGCCATAGAAGTTCTCCTTGTGCGAATGCACGGGCGTTCTCATCTAATACTGCTTTTAATTGGTAGAACTCTGGTTCTTCAAGTTCATGGTTAATCCTCATTGGGTCAATGGGCTTTGGCAGGATGTCGTTTGGGTTTTGATCCCAGTTGACAGTAATATGGTTGGTTTCTCCCAGATAGGCTCTACATTGTCCGTAATCTAGAATGTATTGATGACGGATGAGCCACGGGCACTCTAGTATTACTGATTCGGACATGGTTGGTGATGCAATAAATTCTGTCGGTGCAGCAATATTTGAATTTTTATATTCAGGGTAAATTGGACTGTTACATCCAGAGTGGAGTCGGGTTGTGCCATTCTTACTGTTTTTGTTTGCGTTCTTAATTCGGTGAGATGGTTCGGTGTTATCAAATTTCTTCTGATAAAATTTCCGGTGGCCGCCGAGTCAAGTAAGGCTAGTACCCTGTCTTTATTTACCTCCACCTCTATTTGTGGGACTATGGGAATTGGTACTTCATCACTTAATCCCTGGAGGATAGGCCCTTGTAAACCGGGGCTAGTGGCCCGCTTCGTACTCCGGCATCAGCGTTTCCCAGCTTGGTTCCAGGAGTTAGTTTTCCAGCTGGTCATGTGGGGATATTTAACAGTATTTTGTCAACTCAGTTTGGTGGAACGGCAGCTCCTTCTGATTTCCGAGGGTAGTCCTTGTTCCAGTGGTTCTCTGGACAGAACCAGCTTTTGGGTACGAATGCCGTGCGAGGGGTGAGGTTTGTACGCCTTTAAAGGGCACATCTGGTGATGCTCGTACCTCAGGGGCCTTGGCTGATACTGGTTTTTCGAAACTCGCCTGCGCTGCAAATTTTTTCTCAGTTTCTCAGGCTCAATCAACTAATTCGTCCAAGGTAGTGGCTCTTGCTGTCAGGAGTACGTTCCTGAGATTTGGCAGTAAGATTCAACCGATGGAACGAACGGCGGTAGCTTCATTGACTCCAGGAAACATTTGTTCCTTCCTTCGGATGAAGATTTCTGCTTCTTCGAGTACCTGGGTCTGGCTATAAAACTGTGTCTTTAGCCTAGCCAACACCACCTCGCCCGTGAATTCCGCCGCTATCCGGTTACTGAACTGCTGCTAGTCCGTTAAGAATTCTCCGTATCTTTCCCACCACGTGAGGGTGAGGCACTTCAAGTGCAGTTGGGCCCGGTTGACCCATTGTTTCGGTGGCAGGTAGGTTTCTTTTAATTCTTTTTCACATCCCTGCATGAATTCTACTGGGTCTTTGAGTGCAACCTGCAGTGTCTGTAATTTGAATATTGTCTCTACTGGTTGCTGGATGGCCAGGTGCCGTTCCAGGTTCGATATACATCCGGGAAGGCTTGGATCTGCGGGAGTGTGAGATGTGCTTTCTTCGGCATCTCTCCACTGATAGGCCAACCCTGGCATAGAGATGCGTTCGTCATGCGACCCTATGCATAGGTGGTGATAGTGTTCTCTGCACGTCGTGCATCTGATGCGGTTTACGCCTCTGCCAGGACACGTAATTTCATTGCAGAAACTCGTCTGTTGACGGCAAGCGATACAGCAGTACTCTATCCGTCTGTATCCCAGGTCTCTTCAGGCCAGCTTATGTAGGCATAATGAAAGAGTTTAGTGCAGTAGGTGCATTCTATCCTTAATGTGCCATGGCCGGGACAGTCTGCATGGCAACACTGTACATTGGATACGTCGTGTTCATTGTCGGAGTTTTCGCTGGTGGTGGCATTGACCTCTGTGTCAGACATGGTAGCAATTAAGGGCACCACAGGGTGTTTTGAGGACTCCCCGAAATCCGCTTGACTGATCATTTCGACCCTTAGTTCTCGGGCCTAGTTGGTCTAGCTCGTGCCGTTTACTGCGCACAGCTATTCATCTGACGCCCCGCTTTGAGCGCCAGAAAATCTCTTGATGTGTGCCCGATTAGACTGACTTGGCACGTTGGTCAAGAATTTTTCCCGCTAGACGAAATGTGGGGTAGTTTGGTTTAGATAGTCAGCGTGAGGCGAGGGGTGTTAGTTAGCACTTACTTACTCCAACTTCTTGGGCGTTGTGGTCAGGGTAGGTTTCATCTAGACGTGACAAATTCGTTGTATTGCGGATTGGAGATTCCACACGTGTGCTTCGTTGATTCAAAAGTTGAGGTTGTCCCAGCCAAGTCGCACTTCGGTACTAGTCAGAAACCCTTTTACCACAGGGTGACATGTGGATGTATGCGTATACAAGGTGGGAAGTTAATTACTAGAACCGGAGCAGGCGCGACTGCCTGACGTTTAAGTATGGCGGCATGGTCCCGTTCCACCTGTCTGTCCTGCGTAGGACATGGAAGTGCGATCCACAGTTTGAGAGCAGAGTGAGCCAGGAATTGTTCCCTACCTTTTCTACCACTCCTCTTCTCGTGAGGCATAGGGCAAATAGTTTGACATTGTACATGATGCATTTAGACAGGAAGGTTGGACAGTGTAACCTAATAGTGACTTGCTGGCACAAGCTCGATAAGAGTCCCCACTGATCCCCCACAGTATACGGGCTGATCAGCGACATGGAGCCTTAGGGACCACCAAGTGTCTACTGGTTGTGCGTTCGTTTTAGGTTGAGCGGCAAAACTTCATGCTACGGTCACTGCACACTGACTTAGTGCGAGTGGTGAGAAATAACCTGAGTCTGTTGCCCCTCCCGATGTGAAGGTGTTTCTAGTGGTTGTGACGTCGCTGTTTCTCCCCCACGAGCATCGACTTAGTGATATTGTGTGACCGGGAAAAAAACAGGGTGGCCATCGAATATGTATGTTTTCTGATGTGCAGACACCCGAAAGAGTTCCACAGTCTGGCTAACTATGTTTAAATTAATCTCCCGGTTCCTGTCGGTAGTGTACGGTGTATTCTGTCTCCAACTGTTAATTCAAACAAATACCCTGGAAATGAAAAGCAGAAAGGTAGAGAACAATGAGTGTTTATTGAATATTCAATAAACACGTCACCCGTGCTACCTCCTATCATACCATGGAGGGATGAAGGTACTGCGATTCCAGATGTAGGCAACCTGGTTCTAAGTTAAATGGGGCATAGCTGGTTCTAGACGAAAACAAATTAGTTAAATTTAAACTGCTAAGTAAAAGGTATCTAGAGGAGAAAAAGTAAAGTTAAATATGTATGTTCGTGTTCGTTGGTTGTCGAGCTGTAGTAAGTAGCCACTGGGGGCATACTTGAAGTTTCCAAGATCTCTGGAGGTCCCATTACTGAGTTAGTGCGGGATGTCACGAGAGAGGATGCGTAAGAATGACTCCCGAGCCCGGCAACGTCTGGACTTATATAGTGGAAGCTTGAAGGCTGTCGGCGCATGTTGCGGGAAGGGCGTGACTTCCTTCTGCCCTTGTTGGCGTTTGAAAACTCTGGTCAGCGTTTCTGCTTCGTGCCTCATCAGTGGCGCTTGGCCTTGTCGAGGTCTGGCCAGCTTTCAACGGCTGGTTGGGTGGTGTGGGTACCTGCCGTGTTGCTTATCCTCCAGGTGAAGAGACGTCACATAAGTTCCTGTTGTCGGTAGGGTAGGCAACGTGTCACTCACGTCTGTAGTAGTGGAAGAGGTACCCATTGGTGGTGAGTCGTAATCGTATTATATTAGTTGTATAAGCGGCACGTGTTTCTTGAAATGTAGAAAAATTTACAGTGAGAGGCACAAAGCAATGAAGATTCATGTTCTTTTTTATTATGTAACTATTATATTCACACATACAAATTAATCTGCAGAAAGAAATGAAAATTCATATATGTAATTTTATCATTTTATTATAAAAAAATTTACCATATACATACAACATATGTTGCAGGAGGGCAAATTACACAATGTGCTTCATTTTCATGCCTTCCTAACTTGAACATTGTGTACTTCTTTGGTAACAAATCACCAAACTTTCATTTTTTTTTTTTAATTTTGCAAAAGTATTGCTTTCAAAACAAAACTTTTCCCCAGAAACAACAAACCATACACTACGTTTATACCGTCAGCCAAAACCGTAGTTTCGGAAACCCAACTTTCCAAAATTAGTTTTGAAATAAATTTTACAGAAAATTATAACTATGAGTAGAAATTATTTTTAATAGTATACATTGCTTGATAAAACATAATTTTAAAAAAATTTGGAACCTTTTATTAAAGATGCTACGTATTTATTGTGTATTAGTTATTTTCATACCAACAACAAAATTATTTAATCACACTACGTTTACACATACTATTTTTAACCAATTAATCATCTTGTTGTACACTTCAATATATACTAGTTGTACATTTCATACCATATTTTTTCGAAGAAACCAATGTTTTGTTGTTTAAACCATGCACGAAACCTAAGATCGAAGCGAAATTGGAATTATAACCTCAGTTTCAAGATATGGGAAACCTCTCTATGGCTGCATTTATTCCATATACAAACTTTGCTTTCTGAATGCCAGGTTAACAAAACATTGGTTACAGGTATCAGTATAAACGTTGACATAGAAAAACTGTTATGAGGTGCTAAACAGGCAGGATTGGTACAGATTGCACACCACAAGAGTCGGACAGTGTTTGGTAGCCATGTTCGGAATTAACATCTGGCTTTTCTAAGCAAAATGTGGGACATATACGATTATTCCGAAATTCCTCCCGGACTCCAGACAGAAGGTTAATGTAGGACATGTGCGGGAATTTCCGGACGTCTGGTAACCCTAATTGCAGAAGCTTGTTGGTTGTTGACGGCAGACTTCGCACCTATACTCCAATCCTTTGCGTCACGGGCCTCGTCCGGTCAGCCCAGGCATACGTAATTAAATGTCTTGACACAGTATGTACATTCAATTTGCAGTGAGCCGCTGCATGGACAGTTGGCGTGGCTGCACTGAGAGTCAGGTATGTCTGTTTCAGTGTCATGATGTCCGCCGGTGGCGGCGTTGATTTCTGAAACTGACACGTTAATGGCTATGGGCGCCACGGGGTGGTTCGTGGACTCCCCGAAGACCGGTTCATTTATCCGGCTTGACCATTAGTTCTCTGGGCTCTGGTTGATCTAGTTCGGCCGTTCGCTGCGTACACTTAATAGTCTGATAACCCATGTTGGACACCAGAAAATCACTTGATGCATGCCCGGCTATTGACTGCGTGGTTATAGGTAGCTGACGGGAGGTGTTTGAAACCTGACTTACTCGGAAGGTCTTCGGTCAGGTGGTAATGTGGATTAATTGGCTGAGTAAAACTGATGTTACATTTCTTGAGTTAAATTATGTTGAACTTCAAGTTCCAGTTCGCTGCTTCTTGAGTCCAGAAGTTAGGGTTGGCTAGACCATATTTAGCTTCAGTCTGGTAGACTAAACTCCTCACTACCAGGTGATAGTAGGGACTGGTGCGGACGAGTGGATGAAAATGAATATACCGTATCACGTGGACAGACAAGACTGCGTGTAATCTTAGTGAGGCGGTGCGGTCCCGTTCCGCCTGTCTGTCCTGCATAGGAGGGGCTAAGGTACTCCGCTGCTGGGCAGCTAGATGAGCAATCTTTTGCTCCCTACGCCTTCGGCAGTGTCATATCTTGTAAGTGATAGAGTTAGATTGCTGCTGAACAAGATACGGTGTGCACTTAGAAGAGAAACTATACTATACCCTATGATAGTGTAGGTCCAGTAGCTAATTCGTGGCACAAGCTTGGTAAGACCTTGTGCCACGTCTGCAGGCGGATCAGAGATGTGGTGTCGTGTGGGCCACCAATACTACTACTACTGGATGTGAGTCTCCAGCATAGACCAGGATGCAACACTTAGGCCAATAGTGCCCCCAGAACCTAGGTGCTCTGGTAGGCGATACAGGATAGGTTTGCTGTCTCTCCTTGGTGGAAGGTTTTCGTAGTAGTCGTGGCTCCTCTGTTCCTTCCTCGGGGGTAATAGGAACCAACAGGCAGCCGTATAATGACTGTGTTCCAGACTATAGTTCCCCAAATGGAGGCCTCAGTCAAGTAGTTCAGATTTACAAAAGTACTTGTTTCTGTGGGCAGTGCACAATGCAACCTATTCCTAGCAAGGGAAGTAGACTTAATCTAGAAACGAAAGCATTAGGATAGAGAACAAACTGTATTTATTGAGGACTCAATAAATATAGTGACTTGTGCTATCTCCTACCGAGCAGACAGAATACTGAAGGGAAAACTACGGTAGCCAGGTGTAGGCAACCTGGTTCTAAGCTGCAGGAAATTAATCTAGTAAACTGAATAGTTAGCTACTCAACTAAAGTTGTCTAATGTGGCTGTCTGTAGGAGACAAAAGAAGTTAAAGTTAGTAGCAAGGTATATTCGTGTTTGTTGGGTGATGAAGACTGATGTCGTCGCAGAGGGTAGCTGGGATGACTACAGAAGACTCGAGGTTTCACTGGAGGCCCCAGCACTAAGGAGTGCTCAGGGTGAATTCAAGAGAAGAATACGAATGACTGACTGGAGCCCCACTGCGCATAGACTTATATAGTGTGAAGTCTAGGCTGCTACAGCGGGGTGCGGAGAAGGCGTGTGACGTCCTTCTGCCGTGGAGGCTGGCGTGGGAGGTGGGAACCCTCTTGCCAACATTCCTTGGTTCGTGGATCTTCGGCGGAGTTTGGCCTGCGCCCGAAGTAGCTGAAGCGTATAGGTTTTCAGCGCAGGGGGAGGGGGTAATTGGCATGCTTGCTGGTTGTGTAACCTTGTGGCCACGTGTTTGCCAGCCCGGGAGATTTAAGTGGGCGAGAATTTATGCTCAAAGTGCTGCGTGCACAACACTCACTCATATGGGTGGTTGAAGTAAACAACTCTTACATAGGTTGAAGTAAGGGGTCGTAATCGTAGTTAGTTAGTAGTATAAGCAGCATGCGTCCACCTATATGGAGAAGCTATGAATGGCTATTTGGTCGCAATTTTAAAAATGAGATTTTGACGTACATATAATTTTACAACATCTGTTGTAGTACTACTTGTTTACCAAATTTATTAGGAATCTATTAATTGTTTCTTATGATATGACAATAAAATTTATTAATGTGGTGCTGTGTTACAAAATGGTGGCCAAACACACACTGCGTAAATACGTAGTTAGGTTGGAAATGCTAACATGGCTATATGACCCCCCTTTTGAAAATAAGTGTACAAAATACTTGAAACCTACCATTTAATATCATCTACTGCAGCCTTCACTTGTTTCTCAAATTTTGGAAGAATCAGTAGTTTTTTGCCAAGATATGACTAGAAACTTTGGTCATCTGTATTTACACGAAGCATCTTTTGTCTACTATTTTGTAAGATAGCACCAGACATAACAATTAAGTTTTAATGTCTTATCTAGGAAAACAATTTACCAATTCCTATCAAATGGGGCAAACTAGTAGTACTGCTGCAGATGATGTAAAATTGTATGTTTTTAGTATGTCCTACACTTACTTTCAAAATGGCAGACACATAACCAGTTTAGCGTAGAAAGCTATATCGTAGAAACTATGTAATCAATTCTAACTTATCTTTATATCCTGGCAATAGATATTATAACTGTCAACTCTATCTAAATAAACCATACAGTGTTTTGTCTGTCATTTTGTAAGATTTTGCTATATGAATAAATGTTTTTATGCCATATTGTGGGAAACAAATAGTAAATTCATACCATTTTTGGCAAACATATATACAGTCGAATCACATTATTATGACCACCTGCTAGAAGTTCCATCTGCAGCACATAGCCAATGATGTATGGCCCGTGACGTGGGCTGGTGAAGTGGGTAATGAATGTGACCCAAAGGCTGGCGGTACACAATACGCTTGCTGCTGTCATGGGTAAGGGAAGCGATTTAACCAAGTTGCAAATAGGAATGATCATCGGCTTTCAGGCCAAGGAGGACAACATTTAGGAAACTGTGATGTTTGTGAACTATCCACGTGCCTCTGTAGTAAAAGTGTATTGTGGGTGAACGAATGACACCACTGAGGTCCGAGGTGCACATTGACTACGACAATTTGTGAAGGCCAACTGATAGGCTACAGTGGAACAGCTCATCATCCAAATGAACCAGGGGGTATCCAGACACGTCATAACAGTTCAGTGAACCCTTCTGCGAATGGAGCTCTGGAGTAGACAGATGATGACTGCACCCATGCTAGCTCAGGTTCATTGGTGAACGACTGGAATTTGCTCGATGGTATGGTGACTGGACCGCTGCTGATTGACAACGGATGGCCATCACCGATGAGTCAAATTTTCAGCTACATAGAACGGATAGATGTCAGTATGTCCGGTGAGAAATGTCAGAACCGACACCCTGCATCCATTGCTGGACAAACACAAGGTGGTGGGGGCTGTATTGTAGTCTGGGGAATGTTCTCGTGGTATTCTCTAGGTCCCGTCATCCATGTGGAAGGCACTCTTGATCTATATGGTTATGAATCCATCCTCGGCGATCATGTACTGCTGTACATGATGATTGTCGTTCCTCGGGAGGGTGGGATTTTCCAGCATGATAATGCACCCTGCCACATGGCTAGAAGTGTCTGCACGTGGCTGGAAAAGCACGATCAAGACTTCAAAGTTCTTCCCTGGCCCCCAAAACAGCCCCGATCTCAATCCAATTGAACATCAGTGGGACCACCTCGATCGTCATGTTCGCCGCCTGTCTCCACCCCCATGCAACCTTCAACAGTTGAGGGAGGCACTGCAGACAGCATGGCTCCAGATACCCGTGGAGACCTATCAGCATCTGGCTGAGTTACTGCCAACTCGTCTGGCTACTGTCTGTGCTACGAAGGGCGGTTACTCTGAATACTAGCAGGTGGTCGTCATAATAATGTGATTCGACTGTATAGTGACGCTTACTTCACTTTTTGTTTTTGATGGTTTGGTTGGGGGAGTTTATGCGCTCCACAAGAAATATTAAATATTCTGCAAAAGGATCATACAAAAAGGGTAAGCACTGATTCCCTCCTCTAAGGGTAGCTATTATTGTTCACTCCTGAAGTGTCTGTATGTTTACTAATTTGTTTGCATTGAGGGGTCATGGATCTTCACTTATCTACACAGGAGGAGATGAATCAAACCCCAGGGTAAGCTTGACCACAATTATCTCCCTCGCTGGGAGTCTGCTCCAGCCTGTCAAAATTCGTGATGCCAGTTGTCACTAGATAAAACGAGGGAAAAATTTTAATTCCACAAAAAAAGTAAAGGAGCCCAGCTATGAACCAATTGGTTACCTCGACTTTACCATACACTTATAAGGAGCTGGCTGAGTGGGTTTCTTACTGGGATGAAGTTCGGTGTAACAGATATTACTTTGCAGGTAACTGGTTTAGGAGGTATGGGGTATTTATTATCTTACCGGTGGCCATGAGAACTGTGCACGTGACGGCCGGTGTTTGTGAGTACGAGGGCGAGGTGGTGAGATGGGTTCTGAATAAATGACTACTGGTCCTAATATGTCAAAATACTCAAGGTGGTGACAGGGCCAATCTATTCCAAGAAAGGAATCCAAGTATGAACTACAGTCCTCACCTATGGGCGGTGTTCGTTGCATGGATTTTCCTCAGGGACGAGAAGCGGTCCAATATCAGAATGGGCCTGATCTGTTTCATTGAGAGTACCTGAATTTACACTTTTTGGCAGTGCCTCTAATTCTCTTTGTAGTGCACATCTGGCTGACATGTGGGCTTGGCTAGGTTTTTATTGTTCTTTTGCAGCATTTCCTGGAATGCGCAACACACAAAAGCGTCTAGGCTTGTGGCTCGTTAGAGAAATGCTTACGAAAGCACACTCTCACTTTATCTAGGAGCTACTCAAGCCCTCATGGGTCCAATCTTCTGCAGACGGCCGAGGTAATGACTGTAATGGGTTCTGGTAAACTGAGAGTGAATCCCACTGGAGGTACAGTTGCCCTGGACAGTACTTAGATATTCCCCAAACTTCTGCAGACCATGGCCTTATGCAGGCGGTTAGGATATCCAAGCAAGTTCAGACCATATCAGCCTCTATCATTGAGCAGTCACTAACAAAAGAGCCAGTTGGAATAACAAAATTATATATTGATGTTTCTAAGGAAAATGAGTAACAAGATAAATTCAAATTTATGTATTTTATTTAAACATTGGAAAATACAGGGGGATGCGTAGTTCTTGATAATAATCAACAAAAGGAAATTTAAAGTAGTGACGTGTGACAGTCCCGGCTGACTGGCTGTCCCTGTTCTGGGTGACTTATTCGACGCTAGGCAAGTCGCATATCAAGGTGGTTTATTCTGGTATGGGCATGGAGGCCCGCCTGATGTACAACACGAGCCTGATGGGTTGGCGACTTGGTAGGGAGATGGGCTTGACAATCTTTATGCAGCATGGTGCGAGTTTAGGTGGTGGTTGCAATAGGGCGGTGCGGTGGTTTGTTACGTGCTGGTGTGGTACTTGGCTGTGGTTTTGGTGTGCTGGTGGACCTTACGCCGAACAGTGCCTCCTGCACTATAGGGTGGTATCCTTCCGCGAACTTCATGGGTGGCTCGAACAAGTCCACGGCCGTGACGGTGGTTGCTGGTACAGTGAGGTGTCACAGTAATGCAGCTTGTTCACGTGGACTAAGCAACCCGAACCTGCTAGGAAGAATACATATCCCCTGGGGATTTTTGAAGATTTGCCTTCTTGGCCCTTCTCTCAACTCCGCACCTATGGTTGTAAGGCATTAGTCACAAAAATCGGGGCTGCAGGAGGTAGGCATTTGACGTGTGTGTGTCCACGTGTAAGTGCAAATTACTGCCGCCAACACCGCCTCACTCTCGACTCCTCTACCAGATAGAGAATGTGTGAGCTGCAGTGTGATGGTTGCAGGAACCGCACAGTGTTGTCCTGCAGGGGTAGGTTTCCTAGCACCAGAATACAACCTTCTGAGCACCACCAGTGAGCGGTGAGAGTTGAGCACCCTGGCCAGCAAGCCTATCCCGCTGGGAGCATACCTAGTGCTGTGGCTCTACCGTTCCTCTCACTTAGTGCAAGGTACGGGTGGCCTTACAATACTGGTGATGTGAGGGTCCAGTGGTTACTGGTCTCCCCAGACTGCAAGAAGACGCACTCCTCAGCACCACAAAGTGAGCCAACTCTACCGTTCACTGCCGGGGCAGAGAATGGGTGGCCTTGCAAGGATGTGCTGGTGTGTTGTGGTGCGAGTTCGGAAAAGAAAAATCCGGTCTCCTGCTGAGTCCTCCAGCTCCGATATGACACAAGAAAGGAGCTCAGAGTGAAAGTCAAGAGATCTGGTAATATCAATGTTTATTGACCCTAAGAAAATAAACACAGATGGCAGAGGTGCTATCTCCTAATTCCCCACGTGCTAGGCAGAAAGTAAACCACCCTATCTTAAAACAGGGAAAGGTGCCCTGTAAGACTATTAGTAGAAGCAGTTGCTGGTGCGTGTAGCATAATGTTAACCTCAGGGCGAGCTCTACTCTCAGGTTATCCATAAGGAACCAAACTTGTCTAAGTGTGTAGCTGTCGACGCTGCTGGTTCTTCCTTCAGTTACGCTGGAGAAGATCTTCAGCCCCACGAGGTGAGCGGTGAAGTACAAGGAGAGGTTTGAGCCCCGGCACCAATAGCTGGAGCAATGAGAGCTCAGGAGAGGCGATCGAGCACTGAAGCGGAACTCACGATCAGGAGGCCGGGATGCATCGCCTTATTTACTCCATGGCCATCCCTTCCTTCACTGGCATAGTGCGTCTGGAGAGGTGCAAGCCCAGTGCCTAGATCCTTTGTGCGTGCAGCATAGTGGAGAGCGGTGGGATCTAGGCATCTTGTATGTGGTGGCATCCCGCGGCACACTGCTGTACTTGCCCCGGACCTCTTTTATGGTCTCGGTGGCTCATCTGGTGAAATAATAAATTATTATTGGGATGTCTATCCCGACCTGATAGATACAACAATCTTGTAGGTGGCGGCAGCGGTATCGTGACTCAGTAGACAAACTGCCCGGGATGCAGTTGCACTGATGAGTAGCAGTCATTTCATTATTATTGAAGAAGACATCATGCATCAGTAGAATGAATCTAAGCAAGGCAGTTGAAGGCGAACCTGCTAAATGCAAATACAAAGAAAAAAATTAAATTAATTAGATTTTGAACTTGTACATGATTATATTGGGGGGGGGGGGGGGGAGTTCAGAAGGGATGTCGGCACGACCTACTACAGCGGAAGCTGAAAGGATTAGCTTCCAAGTAAAGGAGTAGGTGTGGACGTCGAGATACATCTGGCTGACAATGGCGTCTTCAACTGCGGACGATGGCGGCGTCGTCGTTGAAGACTGTCAGGGGTTTCCACCAAGTGTTAGGTTCACAAGGAAAGTTCAATGAGTGTATACAACCTTGGGTAAGATCAGCTTGGTAGTTCTTCTTCAGACTGCGAGGTAGGGTGACAGCCACTACCCTTGCTGGTGCCCTCAGGCTGGAAGGCCGGCGACTGTCTCGAGCTGCGGTTTGGCACTTCTTTATGTATGAAAATGTACTGCTTGTAGGCTGTCAGAAGGGTGCGGGGATGGCTAGCCTCTCTTCACAGGGGTAGTTTAAATTGTGGATGTGGGCCGCGCCACACATTTCTTATCTCCCCTGCAGGATAATGTTGACATCTATGGCCTCTTTGCGAGGCTGTGGCGGCAGTGACGACCTTGGGTGTAGGGTGCTGCCCTCCTGCAGCATTATTTCAAGCTATCTTCTATGGGTCTGACGTGTTGGTGGCTTGCTGGATAATACAATTTTTTAGGCGGGAAAAGGCGTCTGCATGTCGACTTTTGAGTGGGCAGTACAATTTCAATTTAATTTTCATGTGTCTGTAATTGCTCACTGTACTAGGAGCAACCCGGAGGCACGGAATTTATTGTCTGCCGGCTTGTGACTTGCCCATATGAGTTAGTTTTCTCGATGATGGGGCGAAGTCGACAAGTAGTGTGCACATGCCCAATGTGCAGGAGAGCCTCACGTGTCAATAGTACTGCAACAGATGGTGTTAATTAGTATATTTTAAGGTTAAACACTTATTTTAAAAATGGAAACCTTATAGAGGTTTTAGTTTATTATGCTTTATTGCAGAAGCCATGTAATCAATTCCAACTTAATTTTGTGTGCTGACAGTATATATTACAAGTAACAAATATTAGCCTACACAGAGCATCTTTTGTCTGCCATTTTGTAAGATATGCCACATGTAAAAATAAAGTTTTATGTAGTCTCTTGGGAAGCAATTGACAAATTCCTACCAAATTTGGCAAACAAATAGTACTGCAGCAGGTGGTGTAAACTGGTATGTTTAAAGTAGATCAGGCACTTATTTTATAAATGAAACAAATTCCAACTTAACTTTATATGCTGGCAGTACCTATTACAACTCATCAGATTTTTGTGTAAAGAGCATCATTTATCTGCCTTTTGTAAGATAGCATCACAAAAAAAAGTTTTCATATTTCATGGAAACAATCAACCCACTCTTACCAAATTTGGTGAAGAATTAGTACTGTGGTAGGCTATATCAATACAAATATTTTTTTAAGTGTGACAGATACTTATTTTCATAATGGCGGGTATAAAATAATTTTAGCTTAATGTGCTATATCTACAAATCAAAGCAATTGATTTATACATATATAATAGACACACACACACACACACATGCACACACCTTTGTATACTGGTAGTATACAATCATCAATTCTGCTGATACATAATTTTCTTTTACTTCATGTATAAAGATCAAATAAAAAATACAAAGGTTTTATACCATATCTTGAAGACCAATCAACCAATTCCCAGCTAATGTTACCCCCAAGTAATGCTACATTATGGTATGTAAACTGACATGTTTCAGCAACACAGTCCATTTTTATATTAGTGTTAATTAACACAAATAATTTGGTTTAGTACGTTTGTATTTATAAAACAATTCAACAAAATGCAACCAACTTGCGCAGAAACAAAAGCACCCCATTTGGATGTGATGTTCGTCTCCCTAGGCCGTCACGCATCAAACCTACGTAATGACAGGTCGGCAGGCATGCATGGGTCAACATTGGCAACCTTGATGGAAGTAGCTAACAGTCATGTATTAGTGAATGATGTCTGTTTTTAGCTCTTTCCAGCTTTGAAGTAATACTGTCGAAAATTGACAGTTACCTTATCTGTAGAGGAGGGGCTTGATGCCAACAGTTCATATTTTCTTTATTGAAACTCTTAAATGAACACTTCAAGTATTGGGGAAGTTGAAATAGGCAGTCTGATGCAATTTCCGTGGCTCTCGTCATCCTGCTCGACAGCAATGCCATTTGGATTCCCTGTCCTTCCTACAGCCTTGATTAGATGCCGAGCATTTTTTATGTTTCCAACACTAAAGGGAGTGTTTGATGGTCTATGTTTTCAAACAGATGCTGAAGTCGTAGCTGCTGCTAAGGCCTACTTATAAAATCTGAGCCCCTTTTTATAGTATATGTTCAATGAAACACAAGTTTTTATAACTGAATATGTATATAAATGTTTTTTCCCCTGGGATGCTGTTAAGAAAATGGGGTGTGGGTCTTACATGGGGAGGGTTGGTGCATGGTAAATATGGTACTGTAGATATATGACTAGCTAGGTACATATGCTAATGTTACATTTGTACTTTGATAGTGGGTTTTTCCGTAGTTATAAAACACATTCTTAAATAAACGAACATTGTAGAATGTGATTAGTAATATTGCTCACTTAAGTGCACAAAAAATCATGATTTCATATGTTCAGATTTACTTAAATTAGGCTAAATACTGTGAATCAATTATAAAAATATTTGTTTCATGTAAATTTCCACATTGTGGAGGTTCTAGCTATTTGTAACGATAAAACATGCTTATCACACATGCTAAAATAGGTATTTTAAATAGCAAGTACTTATTGTTTAGTACTGTATAAACATGTGAGCAAAGGTTACATGTAAGCTGCTAGGTTACCAGCAATATATCAAAGGACAGAAACTCAGTATTCACAGTCTAATACTTGAGTTTCTGACCTTTTATATATTATTGTTAAATATAATCCAGTAGTACATATTGACTCCGTGTTACAACATGCAGTACATGGGTCTCTGTGTTCATGGACTAAATGCCCAGAATGCCTTTGCATAAAGATGGTTCTGAAACTATCGTGTTTCTTAGTGTGTATAAAAGTGATGTTTTGTATATCTTACTGCAAGGTCATGGTTGCAAGTAGGCTGCTAGGCTACCAAAATTTTGTAAAAAGATAAGAATTCAAGTACTCACAGTGTAGTACTCATTGACAGGCGTGCGCACACCCACACACACACACACGGTCGGACGACATATTTTCCACGCAGTTGCATGATCGTGGCGCTTTGCTGGCAAAGCCAGCTATCAGTGCGCTTAGTGATAACTGATAATCCCTTTGTTGCAAAATTAGTGTACATATAAAATTAATCATACATTTTGGTTGGCGGTGTGAAAAGAAAGTAGTACCATTCATGCATGTTTTATACAGGACAGCTATGCATTGACACATATGAGATGTGGGTGTGTAAACGATGTTGCAGGATTTGTGTTTGGGGGCAACAGTTACAACTGCGGCACGTGGATGGACAAGATGGGCTCAAGCGATAAAGCCGGCAACCGAGGGACGCCAGCAACACCAAGGGATGGCTCTGCTGTTGAGCTAGTAGGATTAAGCAAGAAAGCCCTATGCTGGTTGGCATCCCTTCATGAACAAGGGAAGTTCCCATATGGAAGTGTAACAAGAGAGAAAAAAAATGGTTTGTATCCTTGCCTGATGTGCAATTTGTGCAAATATGTGTAAATACTTTTAAACTTGTAAACATTATTTGTGATCCCATTTCAAGCAAAAATCAGCATCTATATATCTTTTGCATATTCTTGATGCCCCACGGGTGATGTCATGCTCCTTTCGAGCCTCCACCAAGTTTCCACCCCATCCCAGGTACATCCATATGCTGCTACACGCCACGGTCATATCCGGTATCCAATGTAGCACACATACTATAGTCGACTCCCGATCTATCGTTATTCAGAGGACTGCCAAAAAATGTACATGTGAGGCAATCAATCCAAGAGCTATTCTAGCTCCAACTCAGCACTCTTCACTTCAGCTTCCAGAGGTGGTAAGCCAGAAGTTGATTTCAGCCTAGGGCACATAAAAACTCTAATGGACAGATACTGCCCTCTGACACTTGTTATTTAACTATGGCTATTCCCCAGTCTTCTTACCGCTTGCATCTGCAGGTAACGGTTATACTAATCCCCAACCAGGTCTCCCAGTTTCAGGTACACCTAGGCCACCCGTCCTAGGTGCAGGTATAGCCAGTGCCAGACAGCAAGCTTTAGTGGTACCTAACACGTGAGGCCCAAAGTACAAGAACCCATGTCAACCTAAAACAGTTAATGGGGTCACAAAGAGACACAGTAATCTTTACATGCAACAGTTAAGGAAACTACAAATAAATAATGTGCAATACGCGATCCTGATATACAAAATTGCACAAGAACAAAATACATTTAAAATTATTTGGGTAATGTTAATTTGAATGAAAGTAGCACTGACAACACACAGAAATTTTGTTACAAAGTTCAAAAGCCACACTTTAGAAAGATTCAGTAATGAGTTTCTGTGCAAGGTTGTTAATTTAACATTTGTAAACACTGTAGTTTGGCATTTGGTTCCCTGGACAATATAATACCAGAAAACTTGTTTTATCTCAAAGTTCATAACTACTGATATGTCTATTACAATAATCCTAATGCCAAAAAGCTGAATGTAACCACCAAATTAATATAATGTATGCTGATCAGTCACACTAAACATCACAAAAATATTACCAAGTTCATCACAGAGAGTACATCCATTTTTTAATATCCTTAATTGATTTTGATAGCTGTATTAAAATTTGATTCAACATTTCATTCAAATTTTAAAACCAGTATTCACAGATATCTACTTATATTGTATTGAAATTTGAATTATGGAAATAGTGAACTGTGAACTGTAGTGGTACCATTTACAAACAGTTTTGCCAATAAAATTAAATTTATATTTTTAAACAAATGTTTACTATGTTTAATTCATTTCATTTGTAAAAATGCACGATATAACAGTAAATATTATCAAATGAATGTGTTTTTACAAATTACATATATTTTATGTAATTTTTGTAATACTGTGTAGTTCCTTCTTTATTTGATTGATTATTTGTGTCATAAAATATGTGTTAAATTATATATTTTTCAACTTTCTGGGGCAGTAGTTTTGTGTACATCTTGTTTTCAACCCTTGAAATATTCATATATCTAAAAAAAATTAAATTTTTGTAATATAAATACATAAGCGCGTGTTTAAATGCTTAGCTTACTAATTTTTACAGTACAGTTAGATGCATGTTTTGGTATTTATAGAACATGTAAATATATTGTTGAGAGTAATTGCACTAAAAATTTTTTTTACATAATTTTGAATATAGTTAAATTTTGCTAAATTTATAAATTAATTGAACCAATTTTTTTCTAAAATATTGTGTTAAGCATGTCTTAAAATGAATTTCAACACTATCCAGTATTTCTAGGTTTGGTTTTTTTAGTAAATTGTGTAATTATTTTTCAAAACCAGTAAACCTGAGATTTTGACAGGTGATTACCATATACATAAATTATGCGGCTTATAAATGTTTCTGTTTGCTGGAAATTGTTTCACAACTAATGCCCAAAGATATAAATTTTGTTTTACAGAAATATTATTAATATGATTATTTTCTTTTAAATTTTAATAATAAAAAAAGATTTATATTTTTGCATGGCAGTCAAAAACATGAATTAACCAAAAGGAAATTACTTTTGTTACTGTGACATGTTCTAGTACATTGTATAGGTATGCTTTGAATGAAAAATATACTGCTCTGCGAGTAGTGAAACTGTTTTAGAAAATGTTATACTGAACAGGAACGAAAATAATGTGGACATACCGTGAGTGGGAGAGGAAGATAGTGGGAAGCTTCGAGCGAGCATTCTATGTGGGGCTGCAGCCATACCCCGGGGAGAGTCGACAAGACCTGGTGCACAGGCGAGGCATCTATAAGGACACATTTGGTTCAAGCCAGCCATGGGCAGACTACCAGCTGCGGTGCAATTTCCCAGTGGCTATGGTGGCCGCCCCAGACATGTTTGACCCAAGTCATGCTTGGACAGCGCTGCAGAAGGCGGAGGAGCTGCTTTTGGGTCCACTCGGCATGAGGACCCTTGACCCCGGAGACTGGAACTACAACGGCAACTATGATAACAGCAATGACTCCAGCGACCCCAAGCTTGCCCATGGCTTCAACTACCACCAGGGACCGGTAAGTAGTCTTCAGTGTGTTTTATATGATCCACCCACTTGTCCAAGACCCTAACTAGCTGACTTGTGTTTAAGTCCTTCTCAGAACTGCCCAGAATGGGTCAAACTAATGTTACACAAAAGTGTGTGACAATACACACATTTCCAAAAGTCAGTTGATATACAGTAAAACCATGCAATAACAAATATGGGAATGCAACAATACATTTGCTATAGCTACAGTTTTAAATACACCGCCATGTTCTTCAATAAATATGTTGATAATATACTAATTTAAAACGAGTGCTTTGCATGTACTCGCTTGCTGTAATGATAAAATCAAATTTTTTAGTGTTGAAGCATGTATAAATATTTTCCTTTATTGCCTGCAAACATGTCACATAAATGTCAAAAAGAATTTCAATGGCAATTTTACGCTCAGCAGTCTTCTTTTTATCACCTGCTGGCTATACGGTCAAAACTTAAAATTTCAACATTTTACAGTTCCCATGAAGTTTACAGTTACATGAAGACCATGAAATCCTGTTGCTATAAAAAATCTTGACCCATATACTGAGTCTCTAATGGTGAAAGGTGCTTCTAAATAGACTGCAGCTTCGAAAGAGTCGTTACTCAAATTTGGGCAGATTCTGACCCCAATCCCTGTAAGCAAAAACTGCATTGGAATTTTACTTATAGGTAATTTTTGCATAGTTTTAGTATCAAAATTAAAATTTATATGTTAATAAATACAGTCAAATGGTACTCATGAATTCTTGTATTATCTATGCGCTTGTAAGATCAAATTTGACCTACTCTTTTTTTATTCCACTACTGAGATAACCTTCATTAAAACTGCAATGTAGCAGACATCAAACAGGAAGACTAGTGCTGATACCACCCATTTTAGCCTACTTCTGTGAGCACTGGCATACTGGATGGAAAAATCCCCTGTGCCACACCTCTTTCACGACCAGCTTGGCTAAGCAGCTCCAGCACAGTGTAGATGGACAGACTCGCTGAGACCCCAAGCACCCCTAGTCCATTATAGTAGCTAAATACATTGGATTTTAGTACCAAAAACGCATGTACTGATAAACTGTTTTACAGTTAATTTTCAGTGGTCCCGGCAAAACTACTACATAAATAATGATAGTGTGCGTGTGTGTGTGTCTGTTTCTGTGTGTCTGCTCTCTCTCTCTCTCTCTCTCTCTCGCACACACAGATATATATATAAAATATATATATATATATATATATATATATATATAAATTTGCTGCCACCACCCCAAGACATCCAAGATTGTTTTACCTACTGTGGCAGAGGATGGACGCTCCACGCCTGAGACAATTATTTACCGTTCAATCCATGCATCAAGATTCACAGAATACAGCAGCACGCCACCAGATGCCACTACTTCTACCTGCACCAGAGCATGAGCCTAGATCCAGCACCCACCACTCACATCTCACTCATCAAGGATCTATGGCAAGATTCTCGCACCTGCTACCCTCTATCCAAGACAAACTCCCTTTGCTAGATGAAGAAGGGTGGGGCAGCGGGACACTCCAGAGCTTGTGACCAGTGTTCAAGTATTTGACGCCTGTCTCCTCCCTTGGTCCTTCATCGGGCACTAGTTGTGCCGAAGGCCTAACCTCTCACCTGAACTCTTAACCGCGTCTTTCGAAGGACCAAAGATTCCTCTCTCTGACCAGTCTACAGAAGAACATATGTCATCAGTATAGCTAGGGAAAGTTAAGTCAGTTAAACAGCTACTTGCAATACTGCCTTCCCTTAATCTTTGCGCAGACCGCCTCCACCTGCTTCACATAGGGTGTTTTACCTTCCGCAAGCTGTAGGAGATAGGAGGTAGTACCTCCACCATCCTAGTTTATTTCTGTCAAAAGAAATAAACATTGATTATCCTACTTTTGAATATCACTTCCGTATCCTAGTACCCATCCCCCGTAGACATCATACCTAAACGGGCAGCAGGGGACCAGGGTTTTATTCTTCCATAACAATACCTCACACCACCCACAGAACAATCTTGGATGGCCACCTATTCACTGCACTCGTGTGGTGACCGGTAGAGCCCCGACACTAGGATACCGCTTCCTTAGGGGTTTGACTGCCGGTCTGGGGTTTACCCTTCTCATCGCGCGTTAGTGGTGTTGATAAGGGTACTTCCTCCAGTCTGGGTGAACCAGCACCACTGGGACACTCACCACACCAGAATTGGAAGGCCACACGTTATCTGCACCTAGTGTAGTGAATGGTAGAGCCACGACACTAGGGACATGCTCCCGGTAGGATCGGCTTGTCAGCTCGGAGGTTGCCTTTCTCATTGCGCACTAGTGATGCAGAGAGGGGTAGCGCTCTGGATCTGGGGAGCCCAAGCCTATGGGACCTCATCGTGTTGGGACCATTGTTGGCGTCACACAGCTCGGCTAACTCCTTTCCTTACCCCGGTACTGGAGTTTGAGAGTAAGATACAATGTTGGTCGGCGGCCCCAACACCCACACTGTCTACACACTTACACGTCAATTGCCTCACGTATCCAGGTCTGATCATAGGTATTAGTCCTAATGCCATTTACCCACAGTGGTGGTATTCAAAAGAGGGTGAAACGAACATGGTTTGCCTCTAAATCCCTCTGGGGGCTTAAATTCCTTGCTGACGAGTTTGAGCTACTTAGTCCATGAGAGCAAGCTGCAGTACTCTGTCGGCTCACCACTCCAGCTCCACCCGCCACCATACCAGCTATCTTTGAGCTGCCAACCAAGATAGCCGAAGGACACCATTTGGTAGTTCAAGCATTTCTCTACGATACCGACAGTATCCACGAAGGAACACCTCCTCACTCAGTGGGGCACCCGACGTGCCCAGCACCTCATCTGCCCACGTACCAAATACCACACTAGCGGATAACGACTGTACCACAGAATGACTCCTAGTACATCTCATGACAAGTCAGAACCAATTCAGTCACCGGGATTATGTTGCCCAGGCATGCCCACTTAAGCAAACCCTCACGCCCGCTGAGTGGTCCTAACTGAACCTGACTTCGTTCCCAGTCGACAACCAATGAGGCCAGTTTTGTACACAGGCCAAGCACCTGCACCACAGAGAGAATAAGTCACACACCACAAGGACGTGCCTAGTCTAGTGTCCAACCAAAATCACTTTGGGCCGGTGACAGAACTAACCGCTAGAATCCGTCATGCATCAAACCTAGTTCTTTCTTTTTACTCTTAGTTCTGCTCCATCATTCTGTATTCTATATTTAGTTCTCAACATAGATATTTCATTGGTATTTCAAATAAGGAACTGCATATTTTCTTTTCCAAATACTGCTTTAAAAATATGTTTTGTAACATCTGAAATTCATGAGCAACATTCACTATTGTTATTTGAAATTTGAAGCAATTAATATTTTACATTATTGATATTTACCTGAAGATATACTTTCTTTGTATGTTTATAGCATTGCATTTTATTTTTAATTTTACAGTAACTAGATGAGTGGTTTATTTGAAACATGTTATAGGCCTAGCTCATGTAATATTAACTATTTTGCTAGGAGATGTATAGCCCTTTTTGTTTTTGGCTTTTTTCCCCAACGGACATTACAGTTTCTTTGCCAGAAATTATGTTGATATTTAGAAGTTGAGTAATTAGGAATGACACGGAGAAATGTTTTATTAATGTATTTATTTTAAAGCATAATATTGTGTGCATTTAATTACTGCTGCTAAAAATTTTCAAAAGTATGTTGCACATTGCAGGAGTGGGTGTGGCCATTGGGCTTCTTCCTGCGGGCACGACTGCACTTTGCAGGAGTGGTGGGCGGCGATGCGGAGCTACAGCGTACAGTGGCGCACACACGTGCCCTACTGGCCCAGCATTTTACAGAGCTGCAGACGTCTCCATGGCGTGGCCTGGCAGAGCTCACCAACAAGGATGGGGCTTACTGCCGCGACAGCTGCCGCACTCAGGCCTGGAGCATGGCCTGCATCCTTGAGGTGAGCTGTTTGTTCTGTCACTTGCCCTTCTGCTGCTGTGTAACTAACTAGCTGAACAGCAAAATTAACCTGTTAACTAACTCCTTGTATAGTACAGCACCTTAACTTGTCAAAATTGGTGTGAGGTAAGTATAGTCAACAACATAAGGACCTTTCTACTTTTTACAATTCCTTAGAAAATGGTTGTTATCTTGAAGGGGTGGTTGTTTGAATTTAAACTGATTCTGACCCACCTCTGACCTATGCAAAAATTGTGTTAGAATTTTGCTTAGGCCTTTTTTTGCACAGTTTGAGTGGCAAAATTATGTTTTATATTTGTTAAATACAGTCAGATAGTTCCAATAAGTTGACTCGTAAGAGCTACACACTTGAAAAATCAAATTTAAGTATGTATTTTGATTGACTTGGACCCTCCAAAAGCTCAAATATTGTGTCAATGTAAATTTTTTGTAGAGCGAAAATAGCATATTTTATTTAAATAATAATTTAGTTCAAAATTTTGATATTTTCCAAGAGAAATTATACCGTAGATGACGCATGCCAGCATGCTGCGCAGTGAGAATGCGTGCTCTACGGACGACTTCACCTCATCTACGAGCCATGTGTGCTCAGGGGAGAAATATATAAGCGGCAAGCCAAATTAAATGTATCGAGCTAAGATAGAATTCTACTACTCGTCGCTTAGCTCTGGAAGAAGTTTCTACAATCTTGAGAGATGGCAGCACTCCCATGGCCTTGTGACATCACGGGCTGCCTGCCTTGAAGACAGGGGTTTTAATTTGTCGTCACCTCCACGTGGGGCGATAAGAAAAGCGCACCACTCCTGCACCCCTGATAAACCCGCCCCCGTGGTGGAAGGCTACGCTACCCCCCGCACCCCAAAGAACTGCAGATATGAGAAAAGTCGGTACAAATATGACACCAGCACCCAGCACCGGTAGATGTGCCGGGCGGGCTCGTCGGCCAAAGAGAACGTGAGCCATCCTGAGTCTGTTAAAGACTCTGAGTCTGCGCAAGATTCTTACCTTGAGTCTGTTCAAGACTCTTTTATCCTACCTTGAGTCTGCTCAAAGACTCCTTTGTGCCTTAGTCTGCTTAAGACTTTCAGCACCTTAAAGTCTGCCCAAGACTATCCTGTCTAGTCTGACTAAGGACTCTCTGCTCCTACCTAGTCCAATCCCGGACCCCTTTAAGGCTCCCGTCAGTCTGCGAAGGACTCTCTCTCCTCTCAAAGAGACCTGCACATCGCAGAAGACCAGCTTGAAAGACAACTACAACTTCATCAGGTATACCTCACATTAACCTTGGTATCCGCTTACCCCAGTCAACTTCCTGTGACTCCATGGTAACGAGCCGGCACGTTTTAGAGTACCTGCTGATTAAATTCTATTTTAATTAGCTGCTGTAAAATTGCGTTGCTATATAACTTGAGCTTACTACCTCTCTCGACCATGTTCTCGGTGTTCATTGGCCAGGTAACCCCACTAGTGAATACGAGGACCAGATCAAACTATTAGCCCAGACTGACAGTACTACTCACCAGGACACCTCCACTAGGCAGAACCCCAAAACGACTAGCACAATCAAACTCATGTCGGGCAGATTAATCCGGGTTTCACACCCGGAACATACCGAACTCCCGAAGTTTTGCACCATTAAGTTAGCGTCTGGGAAGTTTGTACTGGTTCAAATCCCAGCCCAGCCCGATCTCAAAACCCGAGCGGTGTCCAAGTCATCTGACTTTGTCCCAACACGTCAACCCACTCGCCCTGTAAAGATCTCCTCCGCCAGATTGCACACCCCCACCACCACAACAACCTAATCATCATCCCATTTCACTGACATCCCGCATATTGGCAATCCTCACAGTGAGAAGGATAGAGCTCTTGGACGGGCAGTTACTTCCATTCGCCTCACTCTGGGGTTTGACCCCCCAAGCCCGTAGTAAACCTACCTTCCAACAGCCTAATACTGTGTACACTATCTTACGCCCAACAGGCCCATTAAAACAAGTATTATTCACAGTGGTAGGCACAACTAGGCTCTGGGAGGGCAGTCAATGTTCAAACCCGTGCCATTTAAGGTTCCAACATCAGGTAGACACACCTCAACATGAAGGCTAGAGCTGTGCCAATTCACAAAATAATGCAGATGTAATGAATCACAGATGTGGCAATTCTGTAATGCAAATTCATTGATGTGGTGCCAATGTGTGAAAAAATATTTTACTTACTTTTAAGTTGGATTTAGGTTGCTTTTATACTTAAACAGTGGTATTAGTGAAATGCAGCAAAATTAATAGCAATATTTAACTTACTTCAGTTTACAGTGACCAAAAAGAAACTACAGTAATGCAACAAACCATGTGAGTCAAGTGAGTACAAAAACAAAAAAATATGTCAGTCTTAGGTAATAAAAACACTTATTCTGGCAAACGGTAACAATGCATAAGATTGTTTACATGTTTTGTTGCTGTTGACAGTCTGAGTCAAATGATAGTCTTGAAACAAAAATAGTGGATTGTTTTATACATTGTTACATGCTCTCTGGGTCTGCATCACTTCCCTTGCCCATCCCGATCATACGATCAAAGGAGTGTGCAAGGGCTAGGCAAGTAACGTGAGAGTGTGTGGTGGTTTTATAAGGCATTGCTGCTGCATACTGCCACGTGCTGTTGCTGTAAGCTTATTGCAACTTGCACGCTCTTGACCTTCAGCAGATTGAGTTTCTGTGGTTATCTAAAAGAATGTTCTGGTTCGTTACCCATGTGTCTCTGAGCGAGACTTGGAGTGCTGGGAACCATCCAGATTGGACCACTGGGACTATTTAAACCGCAAAGGGTCTGTGAGTTTACAGTTATTTAAATCCGAGAGTTTGGATGATCGTGCAATATTAAGCTAAAGGCGTGCAATGACAACAAAGTTATGAGCTAGCAGAGCATCAAGTGGTTGCGAGAGTGACCAGCGGGAGTGGAGGCTGCAGACTGCAAACATCAGTGTAGTGGAAAGTTAGACTGGTGGCCGGATGCTTGAGTGTAAGACATTTGGATTGATGACAATAGACACACTGAACATGTGTAAATAATGAATGTAAATTAAGTGACAATACAATATAGAAATATTGGTAAGGACTTTCATTAGACATGAGTTAGAAATTAAACATTACGCTCTCGGAGAATAACAAGAGCAATAAGTGGAGAAAGATAGTTTAATTTTGAAAATAATAGCTTTGTGAATAAATTAAAAATTAAATTTAGTTTGTTTATTATATTAAGACCTCCATCTGTCACGAAATTGATTACACCCCTCTGGCTTCTCTTAAGTATGTCGGAAGTGGGATGGAGGCATTCAATTATAAATTAAGTTAGGCATTTGGCAAATATTTAGTCATATAAAAATGAAATAATTTATTTTTCAATGGTTGACCAAAATATTTAAGACCATTCTGTATAACCATCACTGTGAATGTTAACTACAAAAATGTTTAGTGAAAGCACAAGTGTTTACTGTATAGCTTGAAAGAAGATGTAAACAACCAAGTTATTAGTGTAAAAGAAAGTTTGAATGCAACTGTAAATGCCCAAATTAGTTCTGTAAAAAAAAGTGTGTATGAAACGGTAACTACCTACAGTAAAACCCCTCTATTACAACCCCCATTTATTATGACCATCTCTCTATTACAACCCAATCCCGAGTAACCATGAAAAGTTTGGGTCGAAAAAGTCTAAAAAGTGAGGCATATCTAAATATAGATACAGTAATCCCTCGCCAACCCCGGTATCTTGAACCGCGGTTTCAGTTATGCGCAGATTTATTTTTGTAGACCTTTTCTCCAACCACAGTACTAGTTTATTTTATCCACGGTTTTCAGTCTATGGAAAACTAGCCCTTACTGATGTTAGTGGTCCAGCATTTCCCAAGTTACCTTCATAGACTTGGACATTTGTTGTCCCAAGCAGCATGAAGCAATAAATTACTTAGTGCCAGAAGGGGACACTGGTGTATTGTATGTGGTGGAAGCGCGGGGGGGGGGGGGGTTGCAGGCCAGGGGTCAGTAAGGATTCTGTGTCCTAGTCACATGCCACCGCCTCTGCCTTACCCCCCACCCTGTCGTTTTTCGCTTCCTCTGCCTTACCCACCCTGTCGTTTTTCGCTTCCTCTGCCTTACCAACCCTGTCATTTTTCGCTTCCGTTATCCCTCCTCATCTTTTGCTGTAAAAACAGTGGCACACTTTACACAGACTAGTTTATTAATCAGTGTATGTATGATACCTTCAAATTTAATTCAGTGCCCCTTTTTTTTTATGATTATTTTTCATTTCAGTTTATGTGCACCCACGCCTATGTAATACGCTAATTTTTTATGGTGGGCAATTGTTTTTTTTTTTTTTTTTCTTGTGAAGTCAATTTTATGTGTAAAGTGAGTAAAGAGAAGTGTGTGCAAATAAAATGTGTTCTTATGTTACCGGTATCATAGTATGGCGAGTGAGGCCATGTACGTGTATAGGCAACGTCAAAAGTTTTTGATGAAGAATTTAGGATAATTAGGTAATATTTTAAGTGGACCGGACTAAATATTTATATTCCCGTAAACATTGCCGGGCCTCATCGTGCCAGTGCAGAGACCAACACGCCGCCTACCTTTTGTATAAATTCAACATATTGACATGAATCATATCTATCAGCATGTTTTCCCAATGCTGGGTCACTGTTATGAAGTGAACCAACCCTGTAACGACAGCAGTGGCAGCGGGCGGGCGGCCGCCGCCCGCCAGGGTAATCTTGTAGCGACCGACCGACAGCTGCCCAGCCTGGGGATCTAGGGCCGAGCTTCAGCAGCAAACTGCCACTCCCACACCTGGCCCCATGGCAGAGGATCTAGGTGCTCGCCCAACTACGTACACGGCCAGACCAAAGTGAGAGCACAGCGCACACCCACATGTTGCGCAACGCCACCTAAATTTTTTTCATCGCTACATGCCTCATAGCAATGTATGACCCATGAGACCTGCATATAGATCTTTAATAATAACTTTATATTTCAATAACACATAGTCTAATCTTTTCTTCACTTTCAATGGCCTTCTTTTTTACAAGGGGTTGTCCAATATGCATTTCTAGAGTATCAAATTATTCATGAGATGTCCAGCTATTAAAATATACATATTTAATTTTAAAAGTGTTTTTTTTTTTATGCGCTAGAGATGGTTGAACGTGAACTTCATGCAAAAAATGGCAAGTTTGGTGGCATAGGGGGATAGGGGTGGGTAAAAATCGGCCCAAAATTTTTTATTACGGCACCCCCCTTCGCCTCCCTCTGTTACGACCCTATTCTCGGGAACGATGAGGGGTCGTAATAGAGAGGTTCTACTGTATATTAGTTTTGTTAAGCATAAATGAAACTGTAAATACCCAAATTAGTAAAGTAATAAATAGTGTAAACAAGAATGTAAATAGCCAGATAACTATTTTAAAATTAGTTAGTATACAACAAAATACACTGTAAATGAAAATGTAGAAAGGAAAATAGATGGCATTAGTGAGTTGCGGAATTAAAGAGTTGACTGTGTGGACAGGAAAATGGACTATGTAAAGATGAAAGAATGGACAAAGAAAATGACAGAATGGACAGCGTGAATGAAAAAGTGGACAGTGCAAATTAAAACATGGGACAGTGAACATGAACGAATTGACATTGTAAATGAAATAGTGAATGGTGTAAATGAAAGGGTGCACAGTCGATAATTAAATGAAACAGAAAAATAATGCACTGAAGAAGGAATGGCAGGAATTACTTCAGCAGTGGAGTTCCACTTACACAACACAAGCAATCCGTAATCAACACAGCAATCTCTGAGGATAGCCTGCAGCTCTTCGGAATTGGTGTCGCGCAGCCTGGAGTGGGCAGTGGAGTCCCAATTAAGCCAGTGCTTTATGATAGCCAGATGTCTTGGCAGTAGTACCAATACCAGTTTAAAATAGTCACCACCCTGAATGGCTGGTCAGCAGAAGAGTATGCTTACTACCTCGCTGCTATACTGAGAGGCCCCGCACTTAGCATACTACAATCTTTACCAGGGTGACATTGACTGGAGTACTCTACACTGGTGTCAGCCTTCGAGCTAAGTTTTAGTGACAGATACATCAACTATGTCAACTGTGAAGTCGTTCCCAGTGACCAGGAGAGCCAATACGAGAGCTATGGCAAGACATCATGCAGCTGTCTCAACTATCCCTGGAAGAGAGCTCACAGAGAAGGTGTGCGACCATCACAGTCAGCTTCTTCATCAGTGTGCCATCGCCAACATAGAGGTGCAGCAAGCATACCCCGATGTTCGGTACAGGCAGTGATACTGAACAAAGATGACGAAGACAGCATGAAGAAGACACTGAAGGAGTTGCAGATTACAGTAAGGTACATAGCTTCAATGGTACATGCCACAGAGCTTCATTGCCCCCCCACCCAAACAGTCTGAATGTTGATCATATGAGAGTGTACTTTCCACAACAGCAGCAGCAACAGAAGTAACAGTGAGTAAAGAGGCAGCGTGAGGCAAGTTAGAGTACAGCATATTCGGAAAACTTGTAAACACCAATTTTGGGGGGCAACGATTGGTGACTAGTGAAGGGAAGGCCCCAATTTTCTTACATGTACGTTCAGTGAAACAGGATTCAGGAGATGCATAAAATACTATGCAGGGAGTCTGAATGGTGTTCCTTGCCAGATGGTCGTTGACATTGGGGCGACCATAACAGTATTAAGGCCAGACATCCTTAAGCTCCCCCCCCCCCTTCCCCTACTAAAGCAGTCACCTGACGACAGTATGGAACAATGCTGTTTGACTATGGTAACAGAAAAGAGCACTGTCATTTGGGGCTTGATGTACTACATAGGCTGAGGTGTTGTATCGTTACTTGACTTGGTGTGATCTACGGGTAGGCAGTACAGAGTTAGTGGTGTCAACAGTGCATGATTTGTCCTCCCCAATTAGCTGCCCAGTAGTCTTTGGTCAATTCATTGTGCTGCCCGCTTCTAGTTCAATTGTCATTACATGCAGATGTCAAGGAAAATTTGTCTGATGTTTGGGTCTAATTGAGCTAGCATTGAGGGTGGCATCCTGCCAGGTAATGTCGTCATAACAAGAACTTCGTTCTCTTTAAATTCTGACAGTTTGCCAGTTAGAATGATAAATGTGCCCGATAGTGCCATTCATCTTGAGGAGGGGGCCATGATAGGTGTTTGCAAGGAGGACACACAGGTACTTCCAATTGTTCCAGAAACTTTTTAAGTAATACAAATGGAATGTCCTTTACCAGAAGTACTGTAAGAACGAAAGAAAACCTTGACTGTGCCACCAGGACAAGGCTGTCTCTGAATTACTGCGGTGAAAGTAGGGAACTTTTCTCGCGTGGACCAAATTACCTTGAAAGGACTAATGTGACCTGCCACCACATTGATACAGGAGATGCCAGGCCCATGAAACAGCCAGCAAGATGATTGCCACTAGCATCGCATGAGGCAGTTGCTGGAATTCTGAAGGAAATTAAGGATTTAGCTGTGATAGAACTTGGGATGGCCGAAGCTTTGAAAATTCAAATTTGAATCTAATATTTTTAATATTTGGCTTTGTATTCAAAATCAAGTTTTTTGCTTTGAACTTCAGAACAAAAAAAGTGAATTTGGACAACATAAATTATTTATTTATTACTATTGGGCCAAAAAACCAAAAGAAGATAACATGGGCTTAATAACATGTTAATTTTTATTCTATGTTTGCCACACAGATGGCTAGTGAATCATGAAAACATAGCCTCAACTCATCAGAATGCCCACAAAGTTCAAACTGCGTTTCGGTGTAAAATAATTGTTAGTATCTAATTTTACTCATAAGATAGCAAAACTGAATTATTGGGGTGAAAAAAACTTTTTATATTATGAACATTTCATTACCTTTCTGAACTTAATTTGGCACCACAGATTTTAATCGGTAATAATATATGTTGATTTCCCTCATGTCCACAGCGCCTTAATGCATTATGGTGTGATAAATAGAAGATTCAACTGCAAGTTTTACAGACTTAACTGCTGTGAAAATGCACCCACCGCAATTCAAATTTCAGTAATTAATTTTTAAAATGGGAAATTGTTAATAACTGCACTTCACTTCACACCATTCTGAGTGGCTGCGGAATACCCATACAGCCAACAGTGACAAAGATAGAGATCAAACAAAATTTAAATAAACTTGACACTCCACAACATTAACTTGTGTAATTTTATAATGTTTACGTATTAGTAGTGTACGGGATCCCAAACTTCGGGAAAAATTTTGGGAATACGTAATGATTTTCCCGTCTCGCAGAAAATTCTTCCCAATATTTTTGGGAAAAATTTATAATCATATCTGTCGGTGGTTCCAACTAAAATACAAGTTGGGTTTCATGCAAGAAACTTTGTATTGATTCTTTATGTATGCAATTATGATTTGATGAATCAAATCTTTTCAAGAAAATTTACACTTTTCCACTTATTCATTGATTTCAAAGTTTGTTACGTAAGCTAATAACATTTTTGTACATCATATATTATGTAACATTAAAACTACATGTTTATTGCGAAAATGAACTAAAACTGGTTGTAAATTTGCACTATTATAAAGTTATGGTGAAATGTGTTCACTGAATTTATCTTAGGTGTGTTCGTTTGATTTTGCTATTCTGCTAGTTTAGCGCCATTTCTGATAATATTTACTGTTCATGTTACCGGAGGCACTTTCTTGTACGTTGCTCAGGTGGTGGTAGCAGTTGCTATTTGTGCTATGAAAAGCAGCTATTTCTGCTCTTGCTCACAGAGGTACAGCAGAAATATCAAAATGAGCAAGGTGAAAAACAATAGCTGCCAAAATAAAATTACAATCGTCGGAGAGTCTTGAGCGTGTCGATTGCAAGTAGTAATTTGCTTTTATGCAGATTGATGAAGAGAAGATGTTTGGGTATCATGTAAGAAGTGCAGAGGGAAATAAAAATAACGAAGACACATTTATACTCAAAAGTAAGTAATTTTGAGTAACCAAAATTTTTAATACGCACAAATTATACAGATACAATAATGATTATCAACATTTTTTTAATAAAATTTTGTTCATTTATTTTTAACAAGCTAGTTTTCTGCTGTTCATCGTTCGTGTCTTCCTGTTGAGAATAACTGCTATTTTTTCTACTTTGTGGCTCATGAAAAATATCACTTGCTCTCAGATAGTAGAAAAAGCATACCATGCGAACAAACCTCTTATATGCGAGCTACATCTATAAGTTGCAAATATTGATTGCTTGTTGATGTGGGATGCGAGTTTCAATATCTCTCTGTGTGTGTGTGTGTTGTTGTTTGTTTGTTGTGTTTGTTTGTTGTGTGTGTGTGTGTGTGCGTGCGTGTGTGTGTGTGTGTGTGCGCGCGCGTGTGTGTGTGTGTGTGTGTGTGTGTGTGTGTGTGTGAACATTCACATAAAAATTAGCTAGTGCACTATGAATATTTAATTTGACTCCAAAAGTTTAACTATTTTACAGAAATCTAACACTTAACACTGTGTTTTTTAAAATGGGTTTGGTTAAAACTATTTGTAGCATGCCAACAATTTGTCTTTGTTTTTCGTTCGAAATGTGTTTGTTTTTAATTGTGTGTTGCGATCACTCGTTATCGCCGAGACGTTGACAAATTCCAAATGTAACAAATTGGCTATGAGAAAAAAATAATAAATTTACTTAGCTACTTTTCATTTCATTATCGATAAGAGAAATTAGCTTTGCTAGCATACAAATTCAGTATGTTGCATTTATAACCTGCCCAATGCGACTTGGCAGAGGCAAAAAAGGTACAGCATGAAGCTACAAAAATGGTGGGAAGACCGCTACATAATTCTGAACAAGATCAGTGATGTGGTCTTTCGGATTTGTCATAAAGGCTCCAGGCGAAGCTGAAGGTTGTCCACATAAACCGCCTGGCACTCTACGAAGGCCTAAATGTTGTAGAGTCAGTTGTCTAACACACGCTCAGACACTGCCCTCTACACCCTGTTTGCATCCCTTAAGCTACACTTGCAATAAGGTTAGGCTACGTTAGTTACGTTCTCTCCCAGCTACATACCTCTCAAACCCATTCACCCTCCAGTATACGGACCTATCCTTGGAGTCCTTCTCAGGACTCATTCCGTCACATCCTTACTTAGTTTACCTAGCTACATGTGAGATTCACTATGTTACATGATTGCATACGATACTTACATACAACAACGCAAGAGTTGATTGCTTAGACATTCAGCTTCACACCCAGAATTCCCCTGTTTTCACACCAGTTGCCTGTACCGGCCCCCTTAACTGTGTATTTTAGCTTTCCAGCTGATATTCGCATCGTTCACCAGGAGCTAGGGTGCAGTCACCACATGTTTTCTTCCTTTACTGGAATAAAACGAGGGTCGGCCTTTACCTTGAATTCTTTCCTGTAGACTTAGCACCTTTCTGTAGTTACCCAGGAACCACAGTAGCTGAGCGGTTAGCACGCTCACCTCCCACCAAGGCAAACCGGGTTCATTACCCGGCGTCGGACAGCGGCCTGAGTTAGTATAAAAGAAGAGACAGCCCGCGTCTCTTGGCCAGTCTTTGTTTTTTTCTAGCACTAGTCGCTCAGACCCGACCAGTTTGAGACAGTTCTTTTGGGACTAACAGACTTGAGGAGGGGGCAGTGTATAGTTACAAAACAAACATTTATTAATAAAATATCACCCCTGTTTACAGTATATAATACTTTCCTTTTCTTCTGTATTAGAATGCTTTCTCATATAATAATTTCTATAAAAAAATTTTAAAAAATTTCCAATTTTAATACAGTTTAAATATTATCACTTTTGTATTTACTTAAATATTTGTAAAAATAAATTAAATTTTACAAATTAGTTTACAAAAGTTACAATCCCTTCAGCACTGCGTAATAAAGATACACTTGATAATCCCACTTTACTTAACATAAAAATGGTGTGTGTATCCTTACTACTATATAAATGAGAAAGTGCGCGTGCGCACGTGTGTGGGTGTGCGCGTGCGCATATATATATAATCTCAAGTTTTGAAACATGTACTTACTTCACTTACTACTCAACTACTCATACAACATTATATAGTTATAAACAATTCTGTGCTTTAGAGAAAACAATTTTGGTTCGTATAGAAATACTCTAACCTTCACCTGTGTATTCTTTATTTTTCTCCTCTACTTCTGCTTCTCTTTTAACCACTAGTAGCCTAGATTAATACACTGACGTGTATATATCTTTTTAAAAAAAACATAAACTCTTTATTTAATATTACTTATCTATACTATCTACATCTAGACTGACACACACCTGTTTTCTTGAATTCGTCAAAAAATTTCGTGATTTTAAAAAAGAGTGCTAGTATTTAAAAAATTATATACATGTATAATTAGTCATACCTGTTTACAGTGAAAAAATGGCAAATTTCGTTTTTTTATTTTTTTCTTTCTTTCTTCCTTCCTTCTTCTCTAAAAACAAAAGCTGTATGTTTGGAATCAGTTTTAAAATTAAAAGTTTTGTGGAAAAAACTGGCATTCAAAAGACTAAAATCAATATAAAATCACTTCATGTAGGTATTTATAGCTATTAGACCAATAATAAGCATCCTAATTATCGTGCTTGAAAATTTGCATGCAACTACACTGTTCAGCCGTAATAATAAACATTCACATAAATTAGGCTAATTCAGCTTTAAGTAAATGCCAGTGTAGTTATAAATTTCCTATTTTCTGTTTTGTTGTCATTCGATTTTCATAATTAGGTAGCAAAAAAATATTCTCAGCATTATTTTTCATACGTTATTGAAGCGAATGTGGAGGCACACCAACATATATGCTTCCTGCAATTTTTTATTTTATTTTATACCCAAATATTTATTTTAAAATTAAACATAGGCGTGTTACAAATCGTAGCATATGTGCCAGCAATTAATTCCTTTCCCTCAGCAGGTTTTAACCTTTTTCAGACAAAAATATTTGGAAAAAGAAATTACATTCAAGGACTGAAATTAATTATGTTAAAATTTTAACTATTGTACAAAGTGAAAAATTCAGATAAGGCAGTCGGGAATAATGCAGGCTTAGGCCCAGCATAGGTTGGTTACAAGGTAGGTTTTTACATGAAAACAATTTTAGAGGTTAGGTAATATAAAAATGGTCACTGGGTCAGGATTTACTCCAAGTAAGGGTTTATGCAAACTTAAGCTTCCATGGAAGTGTGAGTTGTTGACAAAACAAATTCTTGCTTTTCAACTTTCACATTTTTCAACTAGGAAACAAGATCAGTAAGCAAAATTTGACGTTTTACACCAGACGTCAATGCACTCTGAGCTTGTTTCGCTTCCATCGCTAGAGCTTTGTTTTTTTTTTTATGAGTAGCACTACCTTGGATGTGCTTTAGACAAGTGTCCTTTCTTGCCCATTCTATTCCTACATTACAAAATTTGCACATAAGTATTTTATTGACTTTGTCAAATACATAAAATCTTCTTTATTACTGTCAAATACTGTCACAACCGTTATTACTACACACGTCCGGCATCTTTGTTTAGTGTCACGCTGCTACTGTTTTGTTTATCGGGCAATGTGTGTGTGCGTGTGTGTGTGATATATATCGATTCTTGCAGTAATTATCGCCCAAATGTGTAGTAATTGATTCTATTAATTTATCAAATATGTGGTGAAATATGTTATTTTGTGGCGGAGATTCATGAATTTCACGAAAATGAAAATATCTCAATTTTGCATGCCGCGAGAAACAGGTGTGTATATCTATACTAATATTATAAAGAGGTAATGTGAGTTTGTTTGTTGATATGTAACTGCTAATCTCGGAAACTACATGGTCGGTTCTTATCATTCTTTCACCTTTAGAAAGCTACATTATTCCAGATGGACATAGGCTGTTTTTAATTAGAAAAAAATTCTTTGAGGAATTTTAAAATTTGTGCACAAAGTCGGAAAAAAACGAGCTACTTGGCTGCTTTCTAAAAATGCTTTACCAAAACCATTAAACATAAATTGAAAAAATGTTAGAAGAAATTGTGTATCTTAATATAAAAAAATTCGGAAGTAGTCGCAGGTAGTCACAGGTGGTCATGGGTAGTCCAGGTAGTAATGGGTAGTAGCAGGTAATTATGAGTAGTTATGGGTAGTTGCAGGCAGTCACTGATAATAGCAGGTAATCCTGGGTAGTTGCAGGTAGTCTCGGGTAGTCAGAAGTAGTCACTGGTAGTCTCAGGTTGTCGCAAATAGTCTCAGGTAGTTGTGGGTAGTCACATATATAAGTATGTATTTCAATAACTCCATAAAACCTGAGTGAAGCGATGGCGGGCTGCTAGTTTTTTTATAAAATATCTATCTACTGTCCAGCAAATCTGAAACCTTTCACTCATCTTCTTAATGCATTGCCTTTTGCCTATCCTCAGGCTAAAAAAAAAGTAAATATAATAATTCATCAGATATATCTTGTACGTACCATAACCCTGTCTCTTTCATCTCATATACTTATCATTGTTGCATTATCACTGTAGAATCAAATTATTAAAAAACTGCACCAGAAAAATATTAATAAACTATCCAAGAAAATTTTAAAAACTGAGATTACCTAAATTTGTATGGGGTTTTTTTTTTTTTTTTTTTTAGTACCCCCCACTTACACAATGTAAATACTACCAAACAACACAGCCTATATAAAACAGTACAAAAAAATTGAATTGTGATTACTTGGACTGCTGTAGATTTGTTGTGTCTTGGGGATTCTTCGTAGCTCTGTGGAACACTAGAATAGGATGATGGAACCTGGAACACTGCTGCATGGAAATCGTAGTTGTTTACGACATGCATTTCGGCGCACTGCAAATTATTAATGAACTCTGTGCTTGTAATCTTCAGTGTCGCAGGGTGTGTAGAAGCATAAGTCTAAGCCATTATTGTAATGTTGCAAAGGGTAACTAATCGTCCTGTGCCAGGGTGCCATTATTGCAACATGGCAATTGTCAAAAAATTACAACTGGACATCACAGTCAGGGATCACTTCATTGGTAAGGCATGAGACTGACGCTGGCGACCAGCCAGCGGCGCTAGAGCCCATGACGGCGCTTACGTGTCACGTGTTCCACACGTGCGCAAAGAGGCCGATAATTTTGAACTTTCCTATAAATGTTAATTTAAGGGTAAAATGTTATATTGTCTTTATAGTGTTTAATATGACTTAAAATGTTTTAAAGTGCTTGTACTAATTTTAATTGTTTGGTTATGAAAATTCAAAGTGCCCGTGGCACCAAGATTAAGAACACTTAATATTCCGGCATGAACGCCATCACAAAGAGACACTAAAATAATATTGGAATTCTTAATAAAATTATAGAAATGTAAAACAATATCTAATTTAATTTGTGCCCTTTTATTTTCAATATAAAATATTTCACTCGGCGTGCATAGCACTTCCGCTTATGTGAACCCCATAGGTGGCCATGGTAGGTCCGTGCGACGCTTGTATCTGGACAGTCTGTCGAGGAGAGCTGGCGAGGTAAGACACTGTCACGTGCACACTACAACTTTTGTTCACTGATTTAGGTTTCCATAGTCAATGTAATTTATCGGTTAATCTTTGCTTGCCTATGTTTTTGCCAGACATTTTCCCCAGCATTATGCTTCCACTTTACTAATTCTTATGCTCTTGTGGCATTTTTTACCTTAATCGAGGAGAAGGAGTAGAAAGATGTCGGAGAGGTCACACGACCCGCACATTTTGAATCAGACTCCATCTGCCTATGTTTATGGCATTTCAGTGTAACTTCTGCATAATTGCTACATGCAATTTTAAGAGCTTTATTTTTATGTATGTATTTAAGGATAATTTTCGTGTTTGAATATTTTACGGCAACATCACGTATAACCACGTGGTCGACTGAAGCCAAGTCATTATATATGCCATAATTGCGTTTTAAGAGTTTATTTATAACATTGTATGTGCAATCATTTATTTCAGGGTTCTATGTATTTTTCACGTAAATTGATGCTTTTTGTACTTGACCATGCGGTCACATTGTTTGATTTCACCGCCATCAGGCAGGATACAAGCCTGCAACAATGCTAATCGTAAAGAGAATCACTTGCTCAACACGAATAACATTTTATCTGAATTTAGTTTGCTGTTTCCACAAAGAAATATTGCAATTTCACCTGCACCACGTGGTCTGCTATGAACTTCATCCAGCAGCATCCGCACCACCTAAGCTTGTTTTCACACATGTGTGTGTTTATTGTATATATTCATCTTGTGTCCCATCTTATTTCATGTCTCATTCAAGGGTCTATGTAATTGTGTAGTTAGTGTATGGTGCAATTATTCCCGTCCTAGCTGGTTCTGTGCATCTGCCGTCACCACGCTAACCACGTGCTGGAGGGTGAGTCCCGACGAGTTTGCGTTAGTGATGCCGCGTAATTACATGTATTAAGGGTTTTCATTTGTAATTCACTGTGTCCCGTCTTCAGGGAAAAACCGTCAGTCCGCCCTAGCGGCTGTCAGCCCTCTTCCCTTGTGAAGGCTGTGCTTTCACACACCTTGGTGAGATCATCCATTTAGGCATGTGCTAGATTAATTACAGGCTGGGGAGCACACAAGCGAGATTGGCTAGTCATGACCGAGATAATCATTTCATTGGAACGTTGATGTGTACGAACAATATCAATAAAAACAAGTCTACAGTGAACTCAATTTTTTATTCAGTAGTGACAGTGTCCTAGCCACATATGTTTTATAAATTGTTTATTTCAGTGATTTTTATTAAAAGTTTAGTATTGCCAACGTGTTTGTAAGTATGCATGGGTGAGATGGACACACAGAACCCACAACATCCCTGAGAGCCCATAGTCTCAATAGTGCGGTGATTGGGAAGCACCACTGGCGCCCAAATTATCAATAAGTATTTGTGTCATCGTTCGTCTCGTGTCTCACCCAACGGCGTCAAGACAAACACGCCATGTTGTAATAATAAAAAAATGAATTCCCATCTTGGAATATTTACTCAGTTTTATTTTAATTTGCCCAAACACAGTTTCTCACTCGTCAATTAATGTAGAATTATGAACAAACTTTTTACCAAGAGATAATGACTAGAACAGCACTGCAGCAGTCAATGAATCAGTTCACTCCGAAAACTTGCGTCGCCAGATAATCATGATGCATGACACCTGCATTGTGCCTTCTTCACGGTTAGTTGGATTCTGCTGTAGGGTCTGGGCCCTCGGAGTTACTTAACCAAAAATATAACTTTGCTGGAGCTCAAATCCCCTCAACGTGCCATGTCTATTCCCACTCCCACCAAATATGGAAATCCTTTGCACAGACTCCTACCATTGGCTAGATCCAATTACATCGCAGTTAACTTCTAAAACAAAAACTGCATATGACATCAAAAAAAATTTATCTCCAAAACTGACGCAACCTCACTATGTCTTCAAAACTCGAAAAAGCAAACGCATAATCAATAAACCGTCGAAAATAGCCACAAACTTCAATCATTGATAAACTATTCCCGTTCCACATGGCACCAAAGAAAATAAAATATTACACTCACTCGCAAAATAAAAAGGGAATTTTACCAAAAGTCTGATTTAAAATTATTATAAAAACTACTTTAAAAATACGTAACCTGCATTACAACCTCCATTTACCAGAAGGCCCTCAACCTCTTCGGCTGCTTCCAGCAATCCTCGGAGGGTTACCTTCATCCAGAGGCCTTTCACTTCTTCGGCCTCCGCCAGCAGCTTCCGGAGTCGTCAATGACTACCAGAGGGCCCAGCAGACATCATCCCTCCAATTCCTCCACGTCTTCCTTCCTCTCTACCACCCATGTATTGAAGGTCATGGTTATGACATTCCCTGTTGCTAGACTACCTATCTAGGTCCATTGTGAACGAACCCCTTAATTCAATTGGGAGAATTATATATTAGGCTATTTATTTTCTTAAAGTATTTTCACACCTTAATTTACCACACATCATATATCACTTTGTTTTAACCAGGTTGCCTCCACCTGGCTTTTAACGTACAGTAGTTAAACTTCCACACATTCAATATAAAATATATATATACACTTTCTTTTTATAGTGGTGTGAAGAGAGATCTCCACGTGTTGTAAATATTTTTCTTTTGAATAAGTCTTCATTAACACGTATTTTACTTCTGTCAATGTTAGTATTTTCACTCTTAGCATTTTATTAACACCTTTTGTTGGTCTTAAGAACTTGGTATAATTGGTTTACTTATTTAATAAATTTATTGAATTTACTTTGCGTGCGTAAGGTAAAGCTGGCTAGGTGAACTATAGCCAAATGACATACACACCTAACATTATTTCCTTCCATCTGTAGAATCTGGTGTTCAGCTAGCTTCCTACTCTGCCCGCAGGAGAACGGCCGGATAATAAGGGAGAACTTCTGTTTTACCTGATCTGCAGTGGAACAAACCACAACTGAAAGGCACTGGGCTGTCATTGTAGGTGTCCTACACTGCTAGGGAACGGCTGGAGGTGGATTTGCGGGGTGGATCTTGCGTGATATACCAGTACCTTGCCACACACGTTAGGACCGCCGCCTTTTACCCGGCTCCGCCTTTTTTTTTCTTTCCTTCTTCTCCTTCTTCCTCCCGGCCTTATGCCGCGCTCACACAGAAGTAGTCTTAAACACAAATTGAAGAGAACATTATAAGAACTAGAGATCCAGATATCACTCTCACCAATTCCAGAAAGTTCAGAAGAGAACACGCTATTTACACCTACTATCAGATTAGCAGGTAGGATACCTTTGGAGTAGCTGATAATAGTACACTTCTACATTGATGTCCTGGGACTTGATGCTGACCTGTTGCCATAATCCTACACTGCTATTCCTCCACACCTACCCCAGGAGCCTACAACAGCACCAGCTCCACTCCTCCGCAGCCAGTGCCAGCTACTTTCGAGCTGCCCGCCACCCCGCAGAGCCAGCCAGAGAAGGCTCGCGAACAGCAGGTAAAGTGACGGAGGCTGATTGTGCCTGTGTCACTTGACTTCGTGCCGACACGTAAGCCAACCTGTCCTGTCAAAGGGTGAGTAGGCACTCCTCGGGTATGTTCACTGTGACCCTGGCATTGTTCCATTTGTAGGCCATCATCACAAAAGCACACTCTCCGTAGCACAGAACTTTAAATGTAAAATTTATTCTAGGGGTTGCAATCCCCAAGCTCCTGTCCAGTCTGAACCCTCACAAGGATTACACTCCGAAACCCCATTCCTTCAACGTGAGGAGCCCACTCCATCCTTGAGCTAGCTAAGGGTTTGTGAGAGTTTCCTATTGACGTTGGGGTTTGTTACTGTGACTCATATTTGAAATTTTTGTGAGAGTTTTGTGACACTCTTACTGCCCTGGGTATTGAGGTTCAAAGCCTCTACATTCACCTGTACTGGAGTTGACTTGTGTTTAACCCTTTTTGTACAGGTGTCATGTCATCACTGTATGAGGTGGCTTAAAATGCTTCGCTATTTAAATCTGAGAGTTCCACTAACGTCCTGCTTAAAGATTTTTCAATTTAACCCCAGGGCTTACCCTGACGGCAAGACCCGCCCATCCTCCAAAAGTGGCGCCTAACCTAGGATAAATGGTGTGAATTTGTCCTAAGTAGGCAGTAGTATGCTTGTCCCATTTGGTCACCACAACATGAAGCGCATGCTTCATGTTCTTCACCATAACAGTGATTACGTGGTGCTTTTTTATTTATTGAATAAACA
Source organism: Dryococelus australis (assembly GCA_029891345.1). Lineage (NCBI taxonomy): Eukaryota > Metazoa > Arthropoda > Insecta > Phasmatodea > Phasmatidae > Dryococelus > Dryococelus australis. The sequence goes on from CM056995.1 coordinate 160,875,784, forward strand.
CAACAAACTTGTGTAGTGGATGTAGATATTAAATTTAATAATGTGGCACTATTTGTATTGATGTGAGGTGGAAAAATATGCAAACAGAAGAAAGAATAAACTAATACTTTGAAACGATCCAGCCACTCATTTAAACACTTGAAGTTCTCTATGTGTAACCTCAGAGTAAATTTGTTGGCCTTCCTTAGCATCATCAATCTTGTTACAGGCAAGTTTGGCTCTGTCTAAGCTAGCCAAACCAAACAGCATAGCTCCATCCTGATTCACGTGTATCACGCCCTCAATTTTTTAAACTGTACATTGCAGCCTTCCTTCAGCACTTCATTCATAATTTCTTTTCCCTTTTTGAAAATACTATAAAGCGTTGACTTCAGGATGCCATTGTTCCACACCATCTGTGACTTGGACATCATCTTCTCATCCACTTTCTTGATTATCTCGTATTTCTCAATGAACAAAAAGCTGGCTCGCTTATCGCAGGTCCATATAAAAGGTGCCAGTCATCCACAACGGTTCACAAAATCAAACCAAAATTTTTACCAAATCACAGTCAAAAAAAAACTGAGTAGGACGTCAACAGTTATTCACAAAGTTACGCCAAAAATGTTAACAATCTGAATAATAAAAAAAACAATGCATAATAAATTGTGAAAGAAATAGTAACAAAAACCAAGAGAACTCCAAGTCGTAATAACACAAGCAGAGTGAAAAGGCAAACGTGTGAGAGCACTGTGGCAGACAAAAATTAGATGCCAAGTTGTATCACACGTGGGAACATTTGATGGCGTGAGAGGTGAAGGAAGGTGATGGAATTTAATAGATACTGGCTAGCACTGGTCGTTAGGGTGGTATCTATTTTTAGCTGCGCTGAATTTAAAGAGAAACACAACATTTAGCAATCAAAATAAGTGCAACACTGTTATTTTTGGCAGATTTCACCCAAATTTTCTTTCAGTTCATCAAAAATGTGTGATTATAGAAAGACTGGTGCAATAAATGTAGTAAACACAGAGAGGTTCTACTGTATATTGGTTCCCTACAGTGTGGCCACTCTTCTGGAAAAGTCAGGGAATTCTATTTGTCAGGAAAAATCAGGAAAAAGTCCGGTAAATTTGTAAACATTTTTAAAACATTAGGGAAATTTTTTAAGAAAACCTTATAAAGTGTGAATTTTGTATTTTAAACTATGGAAATTGTTTTCCAACAAAGAAATATGTGTGAATAGGTTTAAATTATTTTCAGCTGTTAAGCTTGATTTTAGTATTTATCGTTAATATGAATGTGAATAAACTATTACCATCTCAGTGCACTTCTTTGTGAAGTTGTTAACATTCTGCTTTGTATTTTCATATGGAGTTGATAAACTAGAATTTTTTTGAACTAGTCATGTGGGAAAATACAAATAAGCTCTGCATGTATCCAGTAAATGGTCACCATATTTAAAAAAAAAAAATTACACATTCGTTGGACAATTTTTTTTATTATTTACTAGCAGTCATAATAGATTTGTTCCTTATATTAAATTACAGTGCCCATATTGGTGTTTCGAAATGTTTTCACGTTATATTTTTAGCTTCATAAAGGCAAGCTTCAATGTAAAAAAAATTTTTATCCAATTTTTCTCACAAATTACAGCGATAGTAAATTTAATATGCAGTTTTCTCAAGAAATGTATTGATACCTTAGGTACTTAACAAATAAGAAATGTCTGCATCTCACAATTTATTTGAGATAAAACTGTGTCGCAAACTCTTATGTCTCATCCATTGTTAAACCTATCATTGTGTACACAAGTTTTTGGCTTGAGGGTTTTTGTTCACCAAACAGCATTACAGTATTATTTAGTAAAAATTAGGTTACTGACTTTAGAATTAAATTACTATAGCTGCTGCACCAAGGTAACACTTTTGCTGTTCTCATTGCATTATAATAATTGTATAAAAATTTATATGATAAATTTTATTGTAAGCAAAGATAAAGCCAAACTGATTAGTCAGGGAAATACAAAAATTTGGTCTGGGAAACCTGGAAAAGTAAGGGAATTTTGAAAAAGAAATTGAGTGGTCACCCTGCCCTAGTATCAAATTGTCAGAAAGGAGCTAAAACAATTTAGAATACGTTTTATCTGTTATACGTCACAATGTTTTGCTTACCTATTGTCCTAATAACTTTCACATACAAAATAAATCTGTATCTGGATATGAACTTCTACTCTAATTAATCTATTTGTTCACAGCCATATCAATGAAAGATATTTTTTATTTCTCCTTTCAGCAGTTCAGGCCAACATTTTTGTTGTTATGTGGTCTCTCACAGTACGGTGGCTGGACTAGGCAACTGACACGTAACTTTAGTAACAACAGGCCGGCAGGTGCACGTGGGTAAACATTGGCGACATTCATGGAAGGGGCAGACAGTCACGTGATAGTGGGTGGTTTCTATTTTTATATCTTACTTACTTTGGAGTCGTACAGCAGTGGCAAAGAGTATTGTGATAGTCAGCAACCAAAATAAATGCAACAACTTTAATTTTCACCCTATTTCCTTCAAATTTTTTAACGTAATATTTTACACTTCCCCAGTAATGGGTCTTTACTTTGAGGGAATTGTTATTACTGGGTATTTTTGTTGAGATATGACTGTATGATATACACCATTATGGCCAAATATTGCATAAGCACTGAACTAGAGTGCCATGTAACTCATTGCAAGCGCAAGATGTGGTTTTGAATTATTAATTATTGAACGTCATAAAGAAACAAATCTATTAACTGTATTTATTTGCTTCTGCCTCAAAATTCACTCTCTTTTTTTTTTTTTTTTTTTTTTAATGCAAATGTTCACCAAATAAAATACAGTCTTGTCTATACAATATCCAAGCACACGCAGCATCTATTGTGAATAAAAGAACTGTGTCTGCAAGTTAAAATCACCTTCTAGCTGCTTGTTTTGAAAGCCAAGAAAGTAAGATAGGTCAGAGGTGAGAGTGAAACGTAACATGACCGTGAGTGAGATAAAGAATGTTTACTACTATACTTCCTGTCAATCCTCTGATCAATAGTTTCTTATTCTTCCCTTCATTGAAGTGTTAAGAGTTTTGTGCTCCAATGTGTGTGTTCTGTTTAACTTTATTTCTATCAGGATCTCTGTAAATATAGACCTGTTACCTACCAAATAAACCATCCACCTACTGTGCTCATTAATTTTTAGATTTTGAAATATGGGCTGTTTTCGAATTCGCCAACTAAGGGTCCTTACCTGGCTTCGTGCCCTTAAAAAGTGCATCCCGGATGTGATGTCACATTGCCACTGTCTGAATTCATAGCAAGGGTACATTATGCACTCTAGAATATCACCTTCAGCCAAGGGCCCGAACAATTTGCCCTTCTCGAGACCTAGATAGTTTTTGATTCGCGACTGTTTGAAATACTTAATTTGTTTGTGTTTGTTTTTTGTTTAAAACTCTGCATGGCCATGGAAAAAATTTGCAAACGTCACAAAAACAAAAGAAACTTGCATAGAGCCAAATTAGACAGGATAAAACTCGAGGGAGAAACGAACACAGGCGTCCAAATTAACTAAGGAATGTATCTCATCAAGGGAACAAGGATTCGTGAAATAGGAAGGGATCAAGGGCACGTTGCACCGAAATCGAACACAGCCATGGTTTCACCAGAATTTGAAGCAATATTGAATGTATTTTGAGCTGCCTGCTGTTAGCGATTCATAATAATATTACATAATGCAACATTTTTCAATGTTTTTCAGGTATTGTATGACTTAAACAAGATAGAAGAGTCGTGGCCTATGTTGGTGAACTCAGTTAATTGACTCGTTGGATGTGGTAGGTGCCCATTGCTGGATGGGCAACAGCGTGCACTCGTGGCTAGAGACAAAGTAGTTTACAGTGACCTGTACTTCCACTGTATGCTCAATGTGAGGGGGATTGTAGTGAACTCCCCCGCTTGGACCTGGGATTGTCTTTCCTTGCCCCGGCATCGAGCGGGGGAAAGCTTCATGCCATTAATACGAGCGGGAAAACATGAGCCAAATGGCATCCCAGGCATTCTGGAAGATTTTGGATTCATCAGAAGACAGTGTTCCTCGGTGCCTGGAAAAGAGTGGAGGAATTGGGCATCTGTGATAGATGTCGTGGAAGGATGCGGCAACTTTCTTAGTGGCAGTGCGTACAGGCGAAGCTTTGCCACTAGAATATTGTGCACGGAGGAACAATTGTCCCGTCTCCCCAAGGCAGCCAGGCAGGGCTCGGCAGGAGCTCGTGGCAAGCATGTCAGCATCTGCCTATCGGAGAGCTTACCACTGCCTGCTCAGCGGTCGCGGACAAGCCGCGCTGTTCAAGCAGCTGTGGAGCTCCTACCTTCGACTAGTATTCTCCTGGAACCTCTGCTGGTCATGAAGGGCAGCAGACACAAGGTGTACACCGTCTCTGAGCAACAGAATGTTGCCCATGTTATTGTCGTGGCTGCTCTCTCTCTCTTCCTGCTTCTCCTTGCCACATTTGCTCTTTTATATTTTTTAAGTTTCGCTTGTCCTGAGGCATAACTTGCCTCGTAAAGCTTCTGTGCATTATCCATTATGCTAGGGCAAGGGAGGCATTCTTTCACTCTTTTTCATTTGTTCCATTACGTGGAAGCTGCAAACAGTTGTTGTAGATGGTAGGTAAATAAAAGTACCAGTAGCAGCTTTAAATACTGTATTTTAAGTCTGCACATAACCTTAACATATCAAATGTTCAGGTTATTTGCTGTTTTTGATCATTTATATAGGTGTTTTCTGTTTCGTCCCTCCTAAATGAGAAATTTAGCCCCAATGCTGTGATTATTTGTATAAATTCATTTAAAAATTTCATAAAAGAATGTTATTGTTTCTAAATGTTTTAGTTTTATTATTTAGTATTTAAATAGTGCCAACAGATTTATTTCAGTTGTGAATGGTTTTAGTCTTTTTTATTTATTTCACTCTAAATCCCACATTTTAATTTTGGTTGGGAAAGTAACATACTAACCCAATTTCTGCCATTGTTTAATACATAAATACTTTGTATTTTTATATTGTTATGTGTTAATGAAATTGATATTTATTGTTATACTAAAGTTGTTACCAGTTGTCATTGCTATTGCACTAAATTTGTTGCAAGAAAAAAAAATTGACTGAAAAGATGTTTGATATGGTAATGTTTGAACATGTGTTGTTTTTTGTCAATAGTGAAATAACAAGTAAATGACTTTCATGAGGAAAAACTTGGAGTCTTTTTTATTTTCATTATAGTCATTCTGAAGATTCTTACAGAAAATATCAAAAAGCAGCTCTCTTCAGCATAGTGAAGCTAGGTTGTAGATTCACTTGTGGTGCCTGCTGTAAACAGTTGAATAAACACCAGGAATCAAAAATTGTAACCATCATCATAAAGGTTTTTTTCAAATTGTGTGTGTGTGTAAAGTAATGGTAAATTGACTTTCAAATAGTTTATTTGGTGTGCCAGACCATAAAGGGGGGAGGGGAGGGCAGAAGGCAATAAGACATCGTGATTTGAAGTGATCTTGAGTACACCTGGGTACAGAGAGAGCACTCTCATTTACAGATGAACCATCACCAATTAGGATGTGATCACAGCCACTGTAGACACACACAGCTAAACAGCGAGTGCGAGCGTGAGCGTGTATTTATGAAAGTGGTGTGTTGTTCTGCACAAAACTAAATATATTTTTGAATGATGTTTACAATTTTATTTTAAAAGGGGTTAAAGGCTGTTTGTGAGTGCAGACATTTGTTGCAACTGGTTAGTACTCATAGTTTCAATCATTTGCAATAATTCTTGAACCTAAGGTGATTCCTCTTCTTTGCACATTCTTGATGTAGCAGCAATTTAAAAAAAAAAAAAAATGGAAACAGAGCACTTTTGAGGCCCTAGTTACTTTTTCCTTTCAGCCATTTTTTATGCTATAACCACCTTTTCTAAATAAAAATTGTCATATAAGTAATAAACAGTGTGTGTATGCCATTGCACTCAGAAGGTAAGGTCTAAGGCTAAAATAATATGTATTTATTGGCTATTATTCCAAATGAGAGGGCTTTCAAAAGTGCTCACTTTACCACGAATAGTCTATACAGGACAGTGCTCTTGAATTGACACATGCACACACATATACACACAAAAGTTTGATAAACAAGCCAGTGAAATGTCGCAACCACAGATGTGTGCGGAAAATGTGTGTGTCTCCACAATTACTGCTCTGTAAGTACTTTTTTCTGTGTCCTTGTTAAAGTGTAATTAGTAACATAGCCACTTATTCCTGCCCTATCCATAATTTATGTACAGTAGTACAGTATTTCATGAAATAGAAATGAACTACAGTATTTTTTAAAGTATCTAAATGTAAAGATCAGCAACACCAGACAGTAATAATAATGCCACTATAATTCTAAAGTGAAACTACTCTACTGTATACACTGATGTGTCAAATATTCTTTATTCATTCAGATTTGAAAAAAAATTTTGTAATGTGTGTGCGCTTTGTTTTTTCTTCTAAAGTCCATTTTATCTATCAGTCAAAAATTTTGTAACTAAATTGTTTCGATAAGTTAGTTTTCTGTCATGTTTATTTTATATAAATAAATTTTTTAATTACTAAATTTATTAGTGCAGAGTTCCATTTTGCATGATTCCTCTTGCCCTCATGGATTCATGTATGGGAATTGTACCAGACGATGCCACTGGTCAGTCATTTTCCTCATGGATCTCCCATTTTACAGCACTGCTCCATACTCACCTCGCTGTACCTTCACTGGCTCTCAAGACTTCTCCACTCCCATTATAAATGCACTGCCCTAACACTGTGAGGGTGCTGGGCTCAACTCTGGAGTGTGTTGTTATGAGCAAGTGAGCAGGGGTCAGCTGTGTCCCTTGCTGCGCAAGGTCCATGAATTTCTGTCGTCTCCCAGTGGTTTTAAACATGGAGGAAAATGGTTGATAAGCTATGAATAGGACCCCAATTTACAGTAAATAAAATGAGTTGATTTCATCATTAAAATTTCACCATTTTGTCAAAAAATTATTTGTATTTTGTCAAATAAATTTCATAGCAAAAAAATGCATGCATTATTATTATTATTATTATTATTATTACATGAATCTGTTGTTTTTATAACAATTGTACTCAAAGTAAATTGCATTTGTTATTCATTCTTTTAATCAGTACATATCTAAGTAGAAAACATTTTAAAATATTTAATGATAAGGGTGAAAGGACAACCTTAAGAGAGTACACTTGTCATGTAGCACACATTGTCACGTCACAGTAATTTTTGTGTGATAAACGTTATAATTTGAGTAATTTAAAACTGCCCAAGAACATTCGCAAGTGTTTGAATTTCACAATATTTTTACATCACCCGCATGCTTTTGTTTGTAGACAGCATTTTAATTAAATCCTGTTTATTTCAAAAGTAATCAACACAAATTCATAGCCGAACTACAAAATACTAGGGATGGGATCCTCGATGCCACGATACCATTGATACTTTGTAGTATCAAGTATCGCATGAGAGTATCCTAAAGTATAATAATTTAACATTGTGATGATGGGAAAATACTGAAAGAAGGAACACCGTCTACGAGTCGTTTGTAACTCCAGCCACATCACAACACGGGGAACAGTTGGGACGGGAGGGGAAGAACCGAAGCTGGAAGTACCGCGACAAGTTGTAGTTCCCCTCCCACAAGAAGAAATGAAAAAAGGGGAAGGGTGCAGAGGTGGTTGCTAGGCAACCATTACCCCTCTTGCCAGGCGTTTAAGGGGAGGAAGCAACATTGAGCATGGCTGTGACGAACTACAGCTGAGCGTACCCGAGGGTAACCGACATCCGCCAAGAGAGAGAGAATACGAGGATGGCGCTCTATTTGCTAGGCAACTGCTGCCCCTTTCGCCAGGTGTGAAGTGGAGGGAGTGAAGCGAAGCCACACCTTGCGCCGAGCGCTAGACTGGACAGACAAAAAGTTGCCACGCTTGTCACTTAATTCACTCTCGGTTATCCAACGTTTTAGTAAACAAACGTTACATTAATTTCCATGAAGTCGCAAAAAAAAGTTTGAAGTAACTGCAGAATTGCAAAATAGGTGTGTACAGAGCCATCATTTCCCTCAAAGTGTGATTACAGCTTTCACTGTGTAGACGAGATTTTATAAATTCGAAGCAGAGTGTTGTTGGTTTATCATTGGTTAAGGACGTTTGAGTTACAGGCTGTCCATCGTTTGTTTCAAGTGTGATGTCGGTTTTTATATAGTTTCAGTGTGTGTCAACAACACTAGTAAAATTAGCAAGTTTCTTGGTCAAGTTATTTTGTGTTCATGACAATTTTAATTTAGTATCAAGAAAAGTATCTGTATTGAGTATCATGAGAATGTTTTTGTATCAAATCTGGTATCAGTGTCAAGAAAATATTCCTTTCTTAGTAGAATTGTTTCTACAAATAAGTGGCAGAAACCTGTTTGTTTTGGTTTTCGTGGAAATATGAAAATTACTCAGATTACACAATGCAGTTGTCTTTTTATTTTTTATGCCCTCCACCATCACTTAATCAGTCTGCATACGGCACGGTGGTGTTTAAGCACGTGTCGTTCCCCGTTCGCTCAAAACAGTTACTATTTCTGGCATTCTTAACCAGTTTTGCGACATAAGCAGCTAACTAAAATCAGCACCCTAGCTCAATAGTTGCAAATGCCATATTTGGTAGTTGTCTAGAACCTAACCACAAAGTACATACATGATGAGTAAAGTTAGCAGTGTTTACAAATACAGTACAAATTTTTAGTGCGTAATTATTACATTTAAAAAAATTATTACTCTGTGTTAAATATGCGTACTATTTATTTTTGTCATATCATCCACATTTTTTGTTAGAGAGGTTACTGTAGTTTATAAATTAAATGCACATTAGAAGTGATTCTTTCCATGAACGAGTGCCGCTGTGGCACTCGTTCGATATATATCGAATCACAACTGCTACATTATACTTTCGACCTAGCTACAACCTAATCAATTTATGAATTATTAACCTGACAACTGTAATTTATGTTTTTATAGTCAACAATGTGATCACGCAAATAGTTTTGCTATCCGCACATATGTGAAGTAAATGAGATGTATAACAAATGGAAAATTGTAAAACATAATGTTTGTAAGCATTTTTAAGGTAAAACAAGCTCATACTGTGGGTTTAGATACACTTAAACAAGCAATTTCATAGATGTTACGTGAATATGGGGATTATTACAGAATTTTGCGAATAAACATAATTTCTCATTCGCTGTGACTGAAAGGAGCCACATCCGAACAAAAAGTTATTAGAGATGGTGTTCCCCAAGGAAGTATACTGGGACCAGCGCTATTTAATTTATATACTCATTATGTTCTGCGCCCTGCGGAATGGACTGCCCAACTCTGTCTATGCAGATGAGAGTACTTTACACTCGATCCCGTAACTTTAACATGGCCGTGCGCTATGCTCAAGATCATTTAAATACACGAGCCATATTTTCGCAAATGGCGAATCAAGATAAATGTCAGCAAATGTGATGCCGCCGGATTCACACACAGCCCCTACCTTAGGTGCTCCCACCCATTCAACTGTTCCAGGAAAATATTCCGTACAGAACCGAGGTAAAATACCTCAATGAGACCATGGGCAGGGCACTGACATGGTGTTGCCATGGCACTATCAAGTGCCAGCAAGCCCTAGCCCGCCTCGCGCCTTCTACCCAGTGTTCCATACCAGAGGAGGCCTCACACAGAATAATGGGATTGTAATCTATAAATCCCTTATCGTTCCCATACTATTATACGCAGCGCCGGTCTGGGCATACTGCGCCACGACATACATGGAACAACTACAACGAGTGCAAAACAAATGCCTCAAATATCTGCCCATGTACCCAGATATATCCCCAACCGCGAATTACATGCTAAGCTTCAACAGCCAAAGCTGTTTGAAGTAATTCAGGAAATGGCAGAGAAGTTCTATGCCACAGCCCATGAATCAAACAATCCTCTGGTTAGTGCCCTAGGGGACTATGACCCTGACCAAACCCAGAGGTACAAGCAGCCTAAATCGCAATTGGCTTACAGGCAACCATAGTAATTTAACGCCACACACGCCACAGCAAACACCTGTAATGCTTGCACGCACTAACACACATGGCAGACACCACTGCAATTTAATATATGCCAGTACCCATTTTGTTACTTATAATACAACACCCTGTGAAGCACTATGTGCCCACAGTCGCAACCCAAAACGTATACCGTAATGCCAGATGGTTCGGTGGTGGGCGGCTGTGGTGTCGCATTGCACAGCACCTCAGGACCTGCGACTTTCCCTTAGTCTTCAAGTGATACACCACCTAGAAGCTGAAGAAGACACTTCAAGATGACCAAGTCTCAAGTTCTTGCACTACACATGGCAGTCGCGCTTCGGGAGGGGTGTGGTGCACTATGTATGGTTCAATGTGCTCTCTGGTACATCGCTAAGCACCATCGCCTGAGGCAGGCTGTCCACTTAGGGAGTCTCCACCGCCTCTTCCTTTTCTCTTCCCCTTTTTTGTTTCAGGTGTCGACTGGCGGTACGGAAGGGGAAATGCCCAATAGTGCATCTTCCCCTCCACCAGGGGGGCTGGTATCTCCCATCCCCCTGGTTACAAATCAAATCCAGTGAGAACAAGAAATAAACGATAACCCCCTTACCAATTTTCCCTTCTGGTGTTTCAAACCCCATTTCAAATAAGTTTATCCTTGCCCATCCTCTATTCTAGTAGAAATCTTTTTCTACTTCATAAATTGCATGCAATTTTGCAATTCTTTTCTGTCGAGGGGTTTTTACAGTGCCTATGCTGGTTTTTACCCCTCCCTCGTAGTTTAGTTTAGGTTAGCATGGGAGGTAAACTTGGCTCCAATCGCAGTCAATTTTGCCCAATCCCAGTAAAGCCGTGAGCATGTGCCCTTGTAGTTAGAAACTTCGCTGCATGTCTAAGCGTAAGGGGCTCAGCCCTGAGATGCTATCTCTACCCTGGACCTCCGACTCTCCTCTTAGTTTTAAGGTAGGTTAGGGGAAAAAAAGACTTAATTCCTTAGTATTTCACATTATTTTGCATTCATAAAAACATCTAGACCCTAGCTATGACTAGGTGCCTCCACTTGGCCTTTGGTATCCAGAGGTTGAGCCTGCATCAGTTGCCTTGCAGATATTACACGAAATTGAAATGTTATTGACTTTCTAGATTTTACTCCACACCTATTGACTTTCTAGACTTTACTCCACACCGAGCTTTTAGGAGGTGTCTTTTTTGCACATTTCTTAAAACAACCCTTTAAGTCCACTAAACACCACGCCCCTTGTATCTTAAAAGGCTAAACAAATGACTGACTGAATAGAATTTTGTGAAACCCCACCAAATACAATGTGTAGTGAAATAGGTGATTTTCAAACAGTGCTATGTATTCTGTACAGAATACAATAGTTTAAGCAGTACATTTTTAGGTAGGATTTGATGTGAGCATTATTAATTGTTTAAATTTAATGTCACTTTTTTATTTTTCTTAAAATATATTTATACACATCTAATTATATTTTTAATAATCCAATATTTAAATTTTTCTCACATTTCTAAGGTCTCTACAGAATTGGTATTTTTTTAATATCTTTTGTTTTCTTTGAATAAGTACAGAGCACAGCACTTCTTAGTATTAGTTATATTTGGCCATAGTTCTGATTAGAGTACAAGTAAAATACTGCTGTGTATAGTCCATTCCCGATTGGAAGCGACTTAATGAAAATCAGCCTTTTAAAAAACACCTTAGGCATAACATGTCCACCTGTTTTTTCAATAACCTGTATTCCACAAATATAAACACTGTGGTTAACTAGAGTACTGTATTATTGAATAAATGAAACTTTACCTTAATATCTTCTATAACTATTAATTTCTTTTTAAATATGAATTAACAGCGAGAGCAGTGACGTGTTTGCAACGGCCGGTAAGAAATTGTTCACAGTTAAAATATTTTAACCTAGTTTTTTAGTATACTATGTAAATTAAACGGTGCCTATTGAAAAATTTAAATTTTTAGGTAGCCCCGATGGTAACATATCTCACTTTTACAGTTTAAAATAACAGCGGAAAATATTGTAAGCCGAAATTTAATATAGTTAGATATGATGGCGGGGCAGAAACAAAGTGAAGTTGGCAGACGTGGCGAACCATGACATGGCATGTTGCTGTTTTACCAAACAAAGCGTAAATTATACTTACTCTGAAAAATACTTCAAATTACCACATCACGTTTGTAGACGTGTTTTATAAACCGACCTATGCAAGTTACGATGTTGTGATAAATCTATGTTTCTGTGGCAGTAATAAATATACTCTTATGGTGTGTTTCGTTAACTGCTGCATGTGAAATAGCGTGGCGTGGCTATTTGGTGATAGTTATGCTGGATCTGTGTGTGCATGATTTCAAATTTTTGATGTGAACTATTTATACGTTGTAAATGTGAACTGTTTTTATGACTAGGTTATTTATGTACATCCACGTCTGTTTATTTATTACAACGTTGTACCTTTGCCCTGGTTGGTGTTTGAAACACAGTCGTGTAACGTGATTTATCACCAACCCCAACAAAATAACCAAGCCCAGCCCCAATAAATTTCAATAAACACAGTAAGTAGCAATACATATAAATATGAGTGGAATAAAAGTTACGGTAGGCTTATTTGAGTACATGTTCACCGCTATATTTTAAGTTTCTATAACAAAAAATGAGTGACACGAGTTGCGTGCATGATTTTAATGTCACTTTTTCGTGGACTATTCCTTTATTACTCGAACTGAGGCCGTCCTTTTAAAGAAATAACCCAAACACATCAATAACAAAAAGATAAATACTACAGTTCCTTACCCCACAGTTGTAACAGTGTTTAACACAGTCGCGGCGAAATATTAACGTGCATTACATGTAATGTGCTATGTCGTGGAAAACAAATATGTCAATGTAACGTAACCATGAGCACTATCGTTAATTCTGCATTTTTAAAACATCATAAAGCTGACCTGAATAATGTTGTAGTCCTAAACTGTGAATATTCGTACAAAATGGTTTTTGAAATAGACCTAAGACAGAATTCTTTGAAAAGCTGTAAACAGTAAACAACACATTTGACAGGTATAAAAGTAGAAGTCACATTTCAATGTTTATTTTTAGGTGCAGCGAAAGTGTATGAACACGTGTACACACACAATGGCATGTAAACATTGATTTTGACAGATGCTACATGGCAATGTTTGTTTACATTTGGCAGAAGGATACGAAATGGGCCTGCAAGTAGATATTTAGCAGGGCTCCAATTGCTTCCAATGGGGAATGGACTATACTGCTTTTAAAACTATTATTTTATGAAGGAAAAAAAAACACCTACTTTTTGGAATGCTTTGATTGAAAGGATTCAAAATTAACAGCTAGAATAAATTCAGAAAAAAAAGTATTTGTATCAATACCAAAATACCCAGTATTGAAACTAAAGTATCGATACCAGTGTCATATCAGTATGTAAGAACTCTGGATTCTGGAGAAATTGGAATCACCCACTAATGGTGGGTTTACGATTAAAGACTGAAGAATTAAAAATTCTACATAATAACTCAATAAGCACATGGAACTTTATGAGTGCATTAGCAACTGTTAAGTCTAGCCTATCAAAATCGTCGGAGATGTAAGCAACCGAAAAAACCTAGAAAAATTGACAATTTACTTATATGTAATTTTCTGTGGTTACAGCTTGTGTATTCATTTTAAAAAAACTTGTGAAATATTATAGAAGGGGAAGTCTATGCCAACATTAGGCATTTACATCAATAAACCTGAAAAGGTTAATTATAATGAATTCAGTAACCCCTTCCTCGAAAGAAAACACGGCCATGAACTATTCTTTAAATTAAGAGGATACTGTCTCTCTATTAAAATAATTACTTTCTGATTGTCCACATCCTCTTGACTTGTACTTAAAATATAAAATATAACTAGAACGCCTAGAATGCACACAACCTCCAAGACCCGCACACAACAGTCATAAACTAATACCCATGAATACATTGAATCATATCTTAAGTACACGATGAACTTATACTGTTACGTCAGTTGTAAACCCACCTTAATGCCCGATTCCACCATCATTGGTTTGAAACTCAACCCTAGATCGGAACCAAGATCGACACAGAAAACTGTTGCACCCATAGACTAAAGATAAGGTTGCCGATCTCTTTAGCTGTGCACACACAACCAATCTCCATTTCAAAACATTGAACTGCTTTTCTGCCTACATGTCTAGCAAAAATGGCATGAATTGGGTGTTAAGTTAGAACACTGCTTAGTAAACAAGAGCTTTGGAAATGTTTTTATACTTCCTCTAATAACTTTGTAATGCTTTTAATTACATTCAAATGGATAAAAATACTTTATTAATGTAACAGTGCTTGTCATTAAAAATTAAAATGTAAACACGTTCATCACTGTTGACCATGTGACTTTGACAGTTGAGTTCCTTTGAGGTAGGTCAATGTTGGGTACTAATTGGGGGTGTTAGCTCTGGTCCAGGAGGGAATGCGAGGTTATGTGGATCGGATGTGGGTTCTGATGGAAAATTTTACCAGGGGGACACCAGTCCGCTCAGCGGCGAATATGATGTAATCTGAACCCCGGGCCGTACGGCCGATCACCCAAAGTGGCTGCACCTTCTGTACTACCGTCTGCTGCGTCCTCGCAGTTGATGTTGATGATGGCGAAGTTCTTGCTATAAAAATCCTGTGACCTGGGCTAGCGAGGGCTGTCAGCCTCCCGCGACGCATTGCTCACTCCCAACAGGTGTTTTGGGCCCCCTCATGCCTAAAAAATACGTTACGAATATTCTCACTTTTCATCTCCAGTTATAATAAATATACAAGGGAAAATGTTCTGACTATTAATTTATATAAATTCCACACAGGGCACTTACATGATATCTATCACCACTGGGCTCGGCAAGCTCTTAAACCGTGAACACTAGCACATGTCTACAAAATAATTACGGTGCATTAAGTCCCCGGCATATACAAAACACCAGGGTTGCTGGGCAGTACTCGCTTCGGGCTAACGAAATAAAATAAAATGTTTCAGTGATTAAATTTAGCTATTTCGGGCTACAGGACTGGTGAAAAATGATGCAGGCCCGGATAGGCCCATACGTTGACTGTCCTACTGAGTGCCTAAAACGCAACTGGGAAAATGGCAGCGTGGGAGCCGACGCCTGGACACCAGCTTCCCGTGTGACACTAAAGTCCCAATATTTAAATATATTATGTTAGATGAGGATGGACATGGAGATGATACACTGATGACTAAATAATTCTTTAAACATTTACAAACATACTGTATAAATGTTCACTACAAAATAAAAATTAATTGTGAACAGCATTGGCTTGTTTCAACGAGCTATATAGTTAACATAGAGAGGGTAACTGAGTGATTACAGTGCTCTTAGCAGAAGCAATCGGCAAACTGTCCCGTCATTTTAATGTTAGTCAAAACATTGTCAGCTTATGCTTCTTGTCATGTTGTTACCATGAATGAGACATGATAAATTTTTGAAATATTGAAGGCCGTCGTGGTTTTTGTCGTATTACGTCGAGTTCATTACAACCACATGTGAATGACGTATCGTTGAAGAATGTTGTCTTGAAATGTACATTTGATAGCTCCAGACATATATAAAATATTGTTCTGATGCCTGTTGTATGCTCAGCATATGGCTGGACTAACTGCAGCAATAAAACAACAGATATATATTACAAGTACGTACTGAAGGCATTCACATATAATGATACTTACAAACATTAGAGAAATTGTGTTCTTTTGCAATCAGTTTGAACTTTGTTATTAATATTACTCTAACTGGAGCAGTCTGTACTTAGCAATCCACAGAGTCTTTTTTTGCTGAAAGGAATTTATCATTTCAGATTTCCTCTGAAAAATGACGAATTGAACAAAAAATGGGTAAATACTTTGAGACTGGATAAGTGGTATTTAACTCCTGCCAGCTACTTGTGTTCTGCACACTTCACCAAAAAATGTACATACAAAACACATAGTCGGAGACTTCTGTTGGCAAGTGCTGTTCCTACCGAATTATCTTTTCCAGAGGACCTTAAAAAAAGATTGAAAGGTCTCTGCCAAAGAGAAGCTACCCAATGAGTTACACAAAGAGGCAAATGGAGGAGCCTTCAACAAAGAAATGTAAGTACTTCAACTAATAAAGGCGTAGATAATTCTAGTTTACGGCCGCATCCTACTACAAGGTTTTTTCTTCACGAAAATAGCCTTTTTGTACATATTTTACTACCTCGACCTTACCGTGTTTACTTGTGTATAGCACGCCCTTTCTTTCCCAAAATAAACGAAAAAATTGTTCATGTAAAAAAAAGAGGAAGAGGAAGTTGTAGCCATAAATTGTCCGGGGATGTTGACCGAAGTGGCGGGACTGTCTGTTGTCTCATCTCTTGCTCTTACATCACTCCTCTCCCTTCTCTCTCTGCGACCCTTCAGTTATGTGTAGGAGCTGCCACGTGTTTACGGCCCCCCACCCCCTTCTAATAACACCCAGATGTTGCTGGTCAATAATTCTACCATCCCTTTTGTTTCCATGGCAGAGGCTAGCGAGCCATGTTTGCTGGAGGGGGGAGGCAAAGGGAGGAGAGACTTTTTTTTTTTTTAGTTAAGGGTAGTGTGACAAAAAAAAAAAGTGGGTCACTGCTGAAAGGAGAAAAAAAGAAGTTGGAATTGTTGAGTAGTAGGAGGATAAGGTTTCTGGATATTTTTTATTTTGACTCGTTGCAACTAAGTTATTTAATTAAAGTATTTTCTAAACATTTCACAATACCACACATTAAATGTAAAAAAGAATAGTTTGTTCCATACTTACTAACAATGCGCCACAAGTTATTGGTGCAATTTTATTTTTAAAAAATTTTCCCTGGGAACTTGTTGCAAAAATCATGGTGCGCACTATACACGAGTAAATACAGTAATTTCCGCCAACATTGCACACTTTAAATAACTACACCAAAAACAGTCAGTAGAGGGGAGGGCTATGAAAACCAGGAAAACTGTAAAGTAAAACTAATACCGTAAGATACAATAATTATTACAGAAATTCACAGTAATAAGTAAGCTTAATTGTCCTGAATACAAAAAAGTAATAATTTGCACTAACTTTCAGCACAATTGTAAATGACAACAAGCATACAGAAATCAGTGCACATAGATGTTCAATTTTTGCTAATTTATTTGCTCAACCCAGTACAAAAAATATCAAAATATCGCAGAATTCAAAAGGTGACAAAATATGTTAAAAATTCATTGAGGCCGTGGCTAGTAATAAAACATTATGCAAATACATGACTAGAAAAATATTGACTCGGAAAATATTAATACTGACCAAATCCATTCTCCCCCCCCCCCCCCCCCCCCTTTCTCCTACCCCTCTCATCTTAACACTTATATTTCTCAACTATTTAGCACTGAACTCAGTTGCTACATACATCAACTTATAACGAAAACGAGGTCAAGTACCACGAATTCAAACAAACAAAAACAAAATAAACGTAATCTTTATTAAAAATTTATAGAAAATAAATCACAACCAAAAAGCCAATACATTATAATATTCTTATAAAAAAATTATTAAATACTCTCTTTAAAAATCAAGATAAATACACATCTTCTATATTCAACATTAAATCCTGAAACTAATTCAGATTCACCTTCAGCAAAATCAAAAGGAGTCCCATTAGTATAAGCTAAAAAAGAAAATAAACATAAAGGAACAAATAAAAATATAAATCAAGCAAACAATATCTACCTGTAATAACAGTGAAAGAAAGCAAAATCAAAACTAAACTTACCTCATAAGAAATACTTTGCGCAACAGAGCATAAACCAGGGCGGGTTATAACTTATGGATTATTCACATACAGTCAAATTAGTTCAAGGTACCACTGTGGGAGTCTGTTTGGGCGCTAGTTGTGCCCGGTCCAAGTTTGTTTTCAAAAGTGGTGCTTGGCTGACACGTTGGATTGTGTGCCATTCGTGAAAGGTTAAGTTAGTTTATTGAAATAGCTGTAATCTGGTTAATGAGAGTGTTGCGGCGAGGTTACTAATTTTATATTAAATGGCCTAGTTTAGTCACATCACTAACACGAAGAATTATTGTGTGTCGAGGTATGAAAACCGGACAGAAAGTCGTCACAGATTCCCACGTGTTTGTAATGCCGAAAGATTTGAGCTGTGAAGGGACGAATGTTACAATCGCGTCCAACACTAGAAGAAACATTGTTTGAAAGAGAATTATTTGCAGAACACTTCTCAGTATGTGCTCCTTTCTAATGATAAAACTGTCTTAAGAGGCGATGTCATTTTGTCGTGCACATGCACAAATAATCCAAAAACGGAACACAAAATTGCTGTGCACACTACAGCCTTGCAACATCACAGCTTTCAAAGTATAAATGTCATATGTTCGTGGTTAATGGAATGAATAATAACTATATTTCACTGCAATAGTGTAATTTACTTCTGAACCTGATTCGTTAGCTGCCCGAGACACCGCCTCTCACTTCCCCAGTGCTTGCATTGCCTGGGGAAGCATAATTATTCACCTAATGTAACGCATGGGCTTTACGCCATTTTCGCACAGTATGGCGACCGGTACTTGTTCGGCCAGTTTTTTGTAAAGTGTTGCTTTCGGGGCATGTTCCAGTGTTACCTAATAAATATCACGTCTTAAACAAAGTGTTTTATTGAGGTAATCAGCAAGGCATTTCAGGGTATGGGCCCTTATAATTTCCCGCCAAACTGCACGTGTGTGGAACTTTCATCACAGTAATTTCCTACTTTGCCACATTTTGACCTCATCAGTTAACACATTTGTTAATGTGTGGTACGTGTAAATGACTTGTGCATTACATAAAAACAGATTGATACTTGCTGTGAATTGTTACTTATGTGGACTGATATACTATATAGCCATAGTATCCAAAGGTCAAGGAAATTTGTTATTGAATCCAACTTAATTATTACACATATCATTCGCAGTTATAGACAAAATGAAAGTTGCATATCCATCAGAGAGCCTTTTGTAATATAAAAACAGTAATTGGCTATTTCATTGAAAAACTATAGTATTGTCCTTGATGTTGGTGGGAGGTTGGAATTGGATTTTCTGGAGCGATTATGGTGAAATGTAGGAATTAGTATACCCAGCTGGTGCCAGATGCCATCAGGCGATCAATGTTGATGCTGCTCCTCTTAACCTCGGGGTTGTGGTATGTCTGCCCAGGACCAATCTCCTTGCCGTTGAAGTTGAATTGTTGACATCCGCCTTGTTGACTATTGCTCCAGATGAATGTGGTTTACTAAACGATAGCCTGTCGGTCGGCTATGTACCATTATTGATGTTGGCAGGAAAACTATCTAACTTTTTACTCACGTATGCGTGGGTTGTCAGGGCCTCCCATATTCCCATACAATGCTAAACAAAACTCAGAATACTTGCTGATAAAATAACTTACATAAACCGAATGAGCGGGTATTGTAAGGGCCTGTCCGCTGACACGCATACAGCGACGTAAGTAAATAACGTAGTAAAAGTTCACACACACATATTTACTACGGTAAAATTACATGCATTCCCAACAAACACAAAAAATATGGGCTGGAATCGGGCCGTTAAAAGATAGCCGACAAAATTCCGGCCAGATGATGCAAGCTCACTGTCTTATGCCGAAAGTGGCCCAATGGAAATATGGACTGGCGGCTGACTGTTTACAGACAGTGTCAAAAATACACAGTACCGCTAACTGCAAGATACAAAATGTATTACGGCCCAACATAGACGAAAAGTACAGGCCAGAATCGGGCCGGCAAAAGCTAGCAGACAAGTTTCAAAATCTACAGCTGCTGGATGGCGGCAAGACACTGGGCCAGCGGTGGCTGGATGGCGGTAAGGCTCCAGGCTGCGGCGGCTGGATGCATCAAGATGCCGGGCCTGTGGGGGCTGGATGGCATCAAGATGCCAGGCCTGCAGCGGCTGGATGGCATCAAGACACCGGGCCTCTGACAGCTGGATGTCATTATGATGCCAGACCTGCAGCGGCATGATGTCCAGAAATAAGCAGTATAACCATGGAAAAAAACCATTATCTTTTTGATTAAAATTTTAGTTATTGTTATTTCCTCTTTACATATATTCATTTCATTTACTTCTCAACACATTATATGTTATGAAAAACTTTTGCTTGCCGAGTGTGGGATTCGCACCTAAGACCCTTATGTTGACAGTCCAGCATGCTAACCTATACACCACAGGGTAAGTTGCTGATATTCTCCAGAAATTTTAAATTTATCATGACACAAATTATTATAAGTGAATGTATAAATTCCATTACAATATAACAAATAATTTTAAAACACTGATTATTTAAAAACAGTTGCTTCGTTTCTCCAAAGGCTTCCAAACAAAATAGTTGAAGTTAGTTTTTTGTATATCTGTCAGATGGTTGTACAAATGAAAAAAATTTAAAAGTAAAAAATTCCATGGGCTACCACATGACACACATACAATCATGAAAAAAGAAGCATGCTAATGGTTAACACATGGTCTCAAAAAAGACATTTTGCCATTAACAGCTAGCGAACATTTTGCCTATTCAAAAAACACTTTCCAAAACTTTGTCGGCAAAAATACATCATATTTATATCTTTATTGTTATAAAGAGCCATGACTCGAAAATGTTAGCATGCCAGAATAAATAAGATGGCAACCTAACCGAAAAAGAAAGATGCTGTATCTGAATCAAGCCAGAATATTATTTTTGCTATTGGCAACATGTTGGCTGGGAGATATCATGACGACATAATTTAGGTGATATCCATCTGTTATCCTAAAAAATACAGTGGGCCATTGCCTTTTTTCTAATGGCAAACATACTGTCTCAAAAAACACGTCACGTCGTCAGATGGCTATCTTCTGGCATTGAATGAGAGTTGCAGACAGTACAGGAGTAGGTGTGAAAGGGGAGTTCAGGCACACTTCAATTTTTAGGGTTATTTCTTCTAAAATTACGACAAAAAATGCTGTGCACTAAATAGGGTTATTTCATCTAAAAGTATACAAAAATTTTTAAAACTCAAAATCTCTATTCAATTTAAAAAATTATGAAAATCTAGCAAATTAAAGTCAAAATCAAGGTATTTGAGGGCTAAATTTTAGTTCTAAAAGTTTTTTTAAAAAGGGCTCTCAAAAACAAGAAATTTCAAGCAAAAAAAAAAAAAAACAATTTTACCAGTTTTTCAAAAATGAGCGTACAGGATGTGACACAGGGTAAAACATTCAAAAGTATGTTTAAAAAAAAAAAAAAAAAAGGGGGGGGGGAAGCAAATTTATAGTTTTCTAGAAATGCAAAAAATGTTTTTTTCTTTATAAAATTTATATCTTATAAATAGTCGTATTAAAAAAAATCAAAATGGACGGTCATTCAGATGCACACATAGCAAATCTGGTTAGGAGTCTGTATTGAATTACGTTGAATTTCTAAATGGAGGATGCGAAATTTATCTTGATTATGAGGGATCTCCAATTGTATATCACATACATAATTCTGATGTATCTGGTTATGTTTCAGATGATTCATATGATTCAGATGTTTTAAACAATTTAGAAAATTCAGATTGAGATAGTTTTTAAAATTTTAGTCAATTATTAGAACTCAAAAGAGGTTTTTTTTAAATTCAGAAAATTCAGATGATGGATCTTTTTCATAAAGTTATATTTAGGAAGAATCTGGTTATACTGCTGATAATGAATCTGATTGAGAAACGAAATAAATTCAATGAAATCATCATTATCGAAGTGCTACAAATTTTTTAAAATTTTATTCTATTTGCTCTAGATTTTCACCAATTTCTCGAAGAACATATTTATCGTCAATATTTTCTAAAATGGTTAATTGTAAGTTTTGTAAATTCGAATGAAATTTTGTAAACTATGTTGTTTAGATCTTCAGATGCATTATCTAATCTATCAGAAGGGTTTTTTGACCTGCTATCACCTTTTAAAATGTTTGTCAAACTGCAAGGCAACACAGGCATTTTGTATTTATAAGGAAAATAAATTTATTTAGATTTATAAAAATGATCTTTTATTTGACCAAAAACCGTAAAACTTTTAAATGTAACCACTCAACTATAAGCTCAAAAAATTGTTTTAAACTATCCAAACAATTTGTTGATTCCTCCATTTAATAATATTAAAAATTTATAAAACTTCGAAAAACTTTTCTTTCAAATAATCATAAGTTAAATTTCTTTTACTAATTAGAACAGCTTCTTCGGGTGCTATATTAAAATCAACACAAATTTTTGTGTTTGTTTTTTCTTTAACTACTGTAGTTTTTCTATGTGAACAATCAATAACCTATAAAGGTCTTTACCCCCAAAATAAATAATAATTAATATCACCATCAAAGTTTAAAGTTGGTTGATAATAAAGTTCATTATTTCTAAAGTTGGTATCTAGTTTGGTTATTGAATTTCTAAAATGACTATTAGCAAGAAATTGTTTAAGATAAACACCATTTTCATTGTCTAGATTCCAGTTTTCTTTATGAAAAATTTCATTTCTACTGTTTTTAACATAAATGTTTCTTACATTAAAACTAAGCAGTGTGTTTACGATGTTCAGAACAATTTTTTCTATTAAACTGAAAGCCTACAATTACAAAATCAGGCATGTCAAATGGTAAATTATTAAACTGATATTTTATATCAAAGTTAAAAACAGTTGTTCCTTTTGGAACTTATTTTTCTAAAAATTGCCAATAATCAAAATTAATAGGTATTTTAGGTTCTTTATATTTTTTTTCTTTAATTGCAATGGCCGTGTTCGATTCATATTCAACAATAGGCCACATAATTTCTAATTTGCCAATAACAATTTTGCCAGGATCAGGACTTTTTTCGTAACTTTATCGTTTTTATCTAAGGTTTCATAAAGAAATAAACAATTGTTATCAGATGAATTACGAAAAAAAGTAATTTTATAGCCACCTTTCCAATAAATTTCATGGTTATCACGAATAAAACCAATCAGATATCTAAGAGGATAGATTATTTCATTTGTTTTAAGACAAGAAACAGTTTTAGACGCTTTTGTTATTTTTGAACTAGATCATATTTATCTCAATATAGATTATCAACACCAGTAAATTCTAAATAATTTTGTTCACTTGGTGATCTTAATAAAGCATTCATCATTGTTGATGTTATACCTGGATTATCAATAGCTTCAATAATGTTTCCATGTTTGAGATTTCTACTCTAGAAAATTGAAAAGGAAAAAAGTTTGAACAAACATCAATATTGTCTTCTTCAACATATTTTGCTTCATCTCTAACCTTCTCTCTCTTTAGTAAACTAAATTGTTCATAAACATAAGTATAATTTGGGAAAGAAATGCCATCTCCTATTGGAATATCAAATTTGATTCTATTAATGTAAAGATTTCAATTTTTACTGGTTTGTTCAGTTGGAGGAAAAGTCTGCCTCTTGAGGCTCTCGATACCATTATAACTCATCTGTAAGTAAAAAAATGTATATATAAATGGCAGAATCGAAGGGAGTTTCTCGGGTTAAATTACTCAACGAAAACTATAAAAAAATATGAAAAAATAAGAACAAAGAGCAACCATTAATCGATGAATTACGAAATATTGGTAAAAAAAAAAAGTAGAAAACGTTAGTGAAGAAAATAAAAATATAAACAACATTAGATCCAGTTGAAGTAAAAAATTAAGATTATCCGCCAACACTAGAAGAAACATAGTTTGAAAGAGAATTATTTGCAGAAAAAGAATCTCCTAATTTGGAAGAGCAAATGGAATTGTACCATTGAAAAATTTACCGCCTATAGCAGGTGTTTCTACTATAAATCTCGGAGTAGCAATTGCTAAAAGAATAACTGTTATTAATGAAAAATATGTTTTATGTGGAGATAGGGAAGATATTTCGTTGGTGATACAAAAGTAACGATGAATAATGATACACTAGAACTTTTGTAATTTGTTAACGAAAAAAACAATCAGATCTTGAGGGTAAATACACTACGAATTACTATGAAAATTATGCAGAAATTGTTAAAACAACCAATGCTGCAGTCCAAGAATATAACCCTTATAAAAATCCATCTTCGAATGTATGTTGGAAGTATAATCATATAATGAAACCTATTTTTGATGACTATATAAGACCACATTTAAGTGAATTAAGATCAGAGCTGTACACACCAAAAATAACAAGTTCTACAAATTCTAAAACTGGTGATGGCATAAAAAAATACAATAGTTTTCCAGAATAATATGTTTGGGAGGATGATGTTAGAAAATTGGTTGATTATTAATTATTCATTGCGAAGGAAATGCTGTAAATAACAATTATTACAATAAAAATGTGAATACAATGAATATGTTAAACAATAAATTTTCTGATTTTGTTATTAACGATCCAAAGGACTTCCATATCTAATAAGAGTTTTAAATGTAATTCTACAGACATTTTGGAGTTCTGAACACCATGGCAAAGGTAAAATATATTGGCTATTAAAAAATTTAAATCTCCCTAAAATGGTTTTGCCAGACTATAATTATTGTGCCCATTTACAAAATTAAATGAAAGATTATAAATAAGTAACGCAGGAGTAAATATAGATGTAATGCAGATAAAATTTTACAAAAAGAAGTGCTGCTGTTGAATTAACAATGTTTACAAAAAGAAAATTAGGATGGGGGATTGAAAAAAAAACACCACGCACATGCACACGCGCACACACGATAACAGAAATAACTTTCGACATTCCTTTCCGGAATTAAATGATTTAGGTCTACATCAATTTCTGCCAAATGATCAAATTGCTAGAGAAAAATAAAAAAATTGAAAGAAGGCAAAAGTTTCAAATTAACTTTATCATTGCCAACAGACAAAAAGATGGCCAAAGAAAAATCTGGAAGTGGTTTACATCGTGAAGGAATTATTCTCCTTGTCCTTGCTGATTTAGGTGCACTTGCTGGTTTACCCGATGGCTTAGTCGGTGGAGCTACTGCAATTTATAATTCTGTTGAACAAACTAGATAAAATAAAAATGAACTAGGACAACAAAAAGACAATTCAGCAAATGAAAAAAAGGGTGGAAAAGGATTAGTTGCGAAAAAGGAAGGCACAAAAAAATTTGAATATTTGCCCACTATCTAATATCAATATCGTAAAATATGTAAAATTATTAATATTAAGCATTTCAGAATTGTTTATATGATTGATGAATTACCAAAAAGTATGCTCAAAAACGAATGCGCTGTGGTAAATTTTGATATTTCAGCAAATCCGGGGACTCATTGGATTTGTTGTTTTAAAGAACACAACAATGTTTACTATTTTAATTCATTTGGAGGCAACATTCCTACTAATTTAACCAATTACTTTAAAAACAGAAATCTTTATTACAATGATGATCGAATTCAGAATTTTAATTCAGTTATATGTGGGCATCTGTGTTTAATTGTTTTACACCTTTTTTCGAGAGGATTTAAGTTGAATGATATAATTTCTATATTATTAAATTACAGATATATTTGGGAAACCATTCGTCAAATCTTTAAATACAGTTTTTGACATTAGTGCTTATGCTTTATAATCATATGTAGATTCACAACATAATTCCAGTGTTTCTTCTTTACAAAGTGAACTATCCAACTGTTTTGATTATACAAAAACTTATGTTTCCTATAAATAATAAAGACACTGTCAATAAAGTATATTTCGATATACCTACATATAGCAGATTATGCACTAAAAAAGTATGCCGATTCAAAATATAAAACTATTGTTTCTGATTATGCTTCACTGAAGATATAAATTTGCAATTCAGTAACACTATTGCTGATTGTATAAAACAAATAAATAATGCAAAGCAGGCACTAAAAAAGGAAGTAGACTAAAAATACAATAATATTTCTTCTGCTTTACAAGACCAAATAAGTAAAGTTTTTATTGATACAAGCAGTTATATTTCTTTTCAACATTGTAGAATTACTAGTCTATCTGATCCTATAGATGAATATGATGCACTCAATAGAAGATATTTTGATATAGATATTCAGCAATGTATGAGTTTTGATGCAAATTAAGTGGTATCTTAAGCTCCCAGCAGAAATGCTCTCCTTACTGTACTTGTAGTATGGCGGATGTATTATAATCTGGAGTGTTCTCCATATGATGTAAGGCACCAGCATCATATGGGGAAGGGGTGCCACATAAGAAATAAAAAAAAACAAAAAAACTCCTCACTTCACCATTAAAATTAAGTATTAAAAAAATAGGCCGATCTGTGGTGAAGTGAGGGGTTTCTCCAATGGAGTTTTGTTGGTGCTAAATTAGGCCGGAAAAATAAATATATATAATTGCATGTCCACTGAAAATTGTGCCATTTAAAAATGAGTTTAAACAATGAACATGTATAAATGTAATGCATTTGCTTTCATGTTGCATTTTTGGAAAAAGATAAATATATAATAATATTTTAACTTATAAAACATTTATTTTATTAATCCAAGAGTTATGTGAATTATCAAAACTTAACCATTTCACATAAATTTTATGGCTTTTGGTTTTAAAACATTTTCAATAAAATATTCAACTGGATTGTTTGTTTTCATAATTTTGTATTCATAAAAACTGCCTTTTATTTTATCTCCACTGATATCTTTCAGAATGTAAGTAGGTACATCATTATTTAAAACCTCAACAATCATAAATAGTTCTGTTGTATTAGCTGTGTAACCCTTTTCAAAGATTCGTTTACTCTTACTCATGCGAACAGTATCCCCAACTTTGTATTTTAGTTTAGTAATCATGTCTACAAAATTTGTTTCCATTTTTTTTTTAATTGACTTCAGTTGGTTTCATGCCAATGGTATTTTGCTTTGTGTTGTTTTATTCTTTCACTTAATCATCTAATATATTTACCCATTTGTAATTGCCATTCTAAGCACATTTATTCCACATTTTATTCTTCATAGTACAATTATATCTCTCTATGACACTGGATTTACGTTAACTGAATGTATAATAGTGATTGATGTTATATTCTTTAATAAGTTATTTAAATATTTTATTATAAAATTCTAAGCCATTATCACTTTGAATGTTACGCAGTTTTCTTTTAATTAGTCTAGATTCTAAAGTAATTGCTAAATTCTTGAATGTTTTCTCTTTAATTGGTATAGCAAATGCATATTTTGAGAAAACATCAATGATTGTCATAATATATTTGTATCCATTATTTATACGTGATATGCCATTCTAATTTTTTGTATACATCTCAACAAGATCGATTTGCCATAAATCATCAATACTATACTAATTACTTGTCTTCTAGAAAAAAAATTTTGTGCTGGTTTATATAACTCATTTATAATGCCTTCTCGTCCATTGGAAAATATAAAAATATATACAAATGTTGATTTATTAGAATTACATATTGAACATTAACTTTTTTTTTTATCTAATTGACCATTTTTAGTATTTTCAGTTTATATGTTATTATCTTTAGTGACCTTCTTACACTTCAAACACCAAGTGTTCTCCATTTATCAGTTTATATATATATATAATATATATAAATATATAAAATATATCTTGTTTTTGAAAGCTCCTTTTTAAAAAAAAATTTAGAGCTTAAATGTAGCCCTCAAATACCTTGATTGTGACTTTAATTTTCTTGATTTTCATTGTTTTTTCGTTGAATATCAGATTTTGAGTTTTTAATTTTTTTCTGTACTTTTAGACTAAATAGCACTATTTAGTGCACTGCATTTTTTGTTGAAATTTTAGAAGAAATAACCCTAACAATTGTGGTGAGCCAGAACTCTTCTTTTACATCTACTTACATATATAAAGCCTACAATTTGCCGACATTTGCCGATAGGTTGTATTTGCTGGGTTCGATGAGGGCACTTGACAAGAAATACACTTGGCTATTTTGACAGGCCATACGGTAACACAGCGAAACACCTTTCGACAGTTAAAAACTAACATGAAAACTGAAGCTCTCCGGAGCAATGCTATTCCACCGGGAAGTGGAGGTGGCTTACTGGGCGGCTAGATGAAAAGAATGTTCCTGATGCTTTAGAGTCTATTGTCCTTAATGTCCAGATACAAGTTGTTGATGTCCGCCCGGCATGCGCGGGAAAGCGCCGGAGTTTAATAGAAGTCCACCAACTCCGGGGAAGTTTCGCGCCGACTGACTATGCCGCATGACTCGAGGGCTCGCCGCGACTTGCCCACGACCCGAAACGACAGTATTTTATGACACGACTTGCGTTATTGCCCTTGTGATATATGAACAAGTAAATAAACATATTAAAAATAGCACAAGTATTCCTGCTATATGAACATCGGTTGAAATGAGATGGACAAAACACTCTGCGGAAGATGAAAATAAATAATGACACGTTACCTTGCAAATATGACAATAAAACAAACAATACAAAACAAACCATAAACATTTAAATCAGTGTAACAATATAAAGACTTTAATTAGGTCTTAGTTCTCAAGTTTGGCTTAATCTGCCTTTGACGTATCCTTCCACGGCAATTCTCATTTCCATGGCAACCACCGGCTGTACTGTGCCGGCATGCCCTGCTCTTGCTCTTCACCAGATCGCTCTGGCCACCGGGCGCACACTAGAACCAAAGAAGAGAGCGCAGTCCCGCTGTGGTACCATAGCAGGTTACAGCTGGACAAACGGTCTTAAGGGATGGAGACACACAGCACACATCATCCTAAAAATAATTTCCAAATTAAATATACCACAAAATTAATTCTTCGTTGTAACAATTACACAAATAAATTTGTAATATTTTGTTTAGCAGCAATTTGTTTTACTGTGTGCTATTGGCACATTATTACCTTGAATATAAAATGTAGGTTGCAGAACCAATTAGACCTACCGAATTTGTGGTGAATTGTGTTGTTCAAGATAAACTTGATTTTCAGGTGAGCAAACGCAGGGATGTGCACAAGGAAACTTACAGAGCATCTACAACAATGCCATGCTGAAACACTGTTATTAGTCATGAATCCATTATTTCGTTAAATTTTGGTTCAGTAAACTATGTGTGCAGAACTGGTTAGATTCGTAAACATGTTACATGCACCTCAAGCATAACCGTCATGAATATTTTTTGCTACATAGCACCACATGTCTCACAAAACATGTAGTCACTAAACTTTAGGTTTTACTTCAGTATTTAATACACAGCGTGGTTAGTAATATGGATTTACCCATACCATTTTCTCAATTAACGATTGTGTACTTTTATCGATGTATATATTTGATGTAATGCAAGTAATCTTAATGTAGGTATGTGTTATTTTAATAATGTATTTACTACTGCATGAGAATACCAGAAAAAATTCGACTTGTAAGCATAATTGTTGAGGTTAGGGCGCAAAATGTAAACTAATAGTAGGAACACCATACAAAATCCCATACAGTTTTTTCATAGCCAATAAAATGACCACAAAGACACAGAAACTTTTCAAAACAGTTCAACTTATCGTTAAAAATAGTGTTTGTGAACCATGCACCATCTCGTATGAAAATCACTACATTAAACAAATTTATGAGTATGGATCTTAAATAATTTTGCAACAGCGGAGCATCAGTTCAAGCAAGGATTTTAAACTAATAACAATAATTTTTCAAACAATATAATTAACATACATTTCATAAACGTGTTATGGCAGCGACATCTTACTTATGGAAAGCAAATTTCGGCATCATAGATATGACACTGCTGTCACACTTATGATGGGGTCATAAATGTATTACTGGTCGCATTTTGCCGCTAAACATCGTAACTATGGCGCGTCTTTCTTATAACAGGGCAAAAACATATCCGTAATCGACCTGCAGTAGTGGATGTGACAAGCCAAATGTCGCCCGATTTGTCAGCGTCAGAGGTGTCTGACATTCAGCACCACTTTATCCAATGGTGCAGTGCTGGGGAGAGCTACCACTCGGGCAACAGCGCTGGAAACAGCGTCCACACTTCTGGGAGGGATATTGGCAATGGATTTAGTGACACGTGCCATTGTGTCACCTCATCCACACAAGGAATCTGGCACCAGCTGGAACACCGCAAAACAGATGCAGTCTACCCCACGGACCTCTAAAGAAGAGTCAACCCCCCCCCCCCCCCCGAACCTGTAAGAATAGCCTAGATGGTCGTTCACGCGGGTAGCTCCTGGAGGCAACACATCAGCGTACACAATAACAGGAGTACGAACGCAGTAGCAATGGGGAAAGCGAGGGCAGTGAGTCGGCCGGACCACTGTTATGTCGCAGAACCAGAGATGGTGACACCCGCCTCCAGCCTGCACGAATTGCGGTGGCATCTCAACGTCCAGCAAGCAGCAAAGTCGAAGAAGGCAGTAGAATCAGCAGCAGTCTCAGCCACATAGGGAACCCTATGCCTTATATCCATGGCAATGGGAGCGTTGGAAGTGCTCCTGCAACACGTGATGTCAACAGCTACAAACTGTCTCAATCAAAAAGGGGGTGGGGACGTTTGACGCCTACCTTGGCCCTCTTAGACTATTTGCCTGCAGTAGCCAGCTCCTCAGAACAGCAGCGAACCAACCTCTACTGGGTGCGCGGGTGCACCGATGCAGTTCTTGTGAAGCAGGAGCTCCAGGAAGGAATACAATGTGCTAGTGCAATGAGTGCACGGCAATAGTTGTTCAGGTAATATTATAAATTAGAAGATTGGCACTAATTAACAAGATAATATTTATCCTTAACAAAGGACAAATTAGAGCACATCTTATAACATTGAGAATAAGACATACCAAGTTTCGATATAAAATAAAAAAAACTCATGTCAACAATATAATCGACAAAGAGATATAGATATTTTTATAATAATTGATGTACTTCAACACCTTCCTTCATCGATTAATTGTAAAAACTTTTAAAAAAGAAAGTCCCAAATCTTGGTACAGTCTCACAGATTTGGACTTAGTAAGGGCATGATGAATACATCTGCCAATTGATTCTGGGTATTAACTCTTCTGATCATTTTTTCCCCTTGGACCTTTTCTCTAACAAATACATGACAAATTTAAATGTGTTTCAAGCGTTTATGCCACACAGGATTTTCTGCTAATTTCATAGCAGCAGTATTGTCGACAACAATGTACCTTCCTTATAATAATTCATATTCTTGAAGGTGTCTTTTCAGCCATATCATATTTTATGTCCCCTCACTAGCAGCAATAATTTCTGCCTCTTTAGTAGAAATAGAAACATTACAATGTATTTTGCTAAACGGCAAGGTGGTACCTCCAGAGTATAAACATACAATGTCAGTAGTAAATCTGCAGTCTTTTTATCGCCACAAAGATACGCAACAGAGTAACATTCAAGAATTCCTTTTTTTTTTTTTTTAAGTCTTCCTTGTAGAAAATGCCAAGTTCTTAAGTCCCATTTAAATAAAGAAATATTCACTTGACTCATATTGCCACTCTCGGGAGGATTCTCAAGTGTCCTGGAAGCAATATTGATTGCATAAGAAATGCCTGGTCATATGCAAATCATTAAGTACATAAGGGACCGCACAGCTTTCCAGTAAGGAAAATCCCTTGTCTTAATGCTTACATTTTCCTTCACTGACTGGATACTCTTATCTTTAAAGATATGTATACTTACAGCCCGACACTCATTCATTTGAAATGTCTTGAGAAGCCTTTTAATGTAGGATGTTTGACTGACCTTAATACCTTACTTACTCCTTTTAATTTACAACCGAGGTAATAATCAGCTGGTTTAATCTTAATTTTGAATTGATAATTTAATTTTTCGATGAGCACTAATGCTTCATTTTTTTCTGATGCAGCAATTAACCCGTCGTCAACATATAATGCTAACAATATTTTTCTGCAATTTACATCCTGAATAAATCAAAAGGGGTCTGCAGTGATAATTTAAAATCCCAGATCATCCACGAAAGTCTTTATTTAATCGTTCCAACAGCGTGGAGCCTGTTTGAGCCTATACAGGATTTTATGCAATCTGCACACCTTTTTGGAATTGTTATTGAAACCTTCTGGTTGGTGAATATAAATCTCTTCCTTTAGTTGCCGATTTAAAAATGCAGTTGATACATCTAACTATTAGAGAAACATATTATCATTTGCAACAACCCTTATCACTGTCCTAAATGTAGATGTCAAGCAACTGGGCTAAAAGTTTCGTCAAATTCTTCACCTTTCTTCTGTGCAAAACCTTTCACAACTAACCACGCATTATGTTGGTCAAGACTTCCATCTGGTGTATACTTCTGACGCCATTCATTCTCCCCTAGCCCGTTTGCCTGCAGTTGGTGAAGTCTGCTGCGGGTATCTGCACTCTATCAGGTGCTCGTGAGCACATGTCGAGATGTTTGTCGCATTAGTCACGTAGTTCGAGACACGACACTAGTGGGGCCAAAAGCAGCACTAGTGTAGAGCGAAGAAAGTGCAATGCAACAGGTGTAGAGCAACATTAATTAACAGAACCCTATTATGTTTCAGTACTCCCACGGGCCCTCAGAGTGTATATTATAAAATGTTGTATTTTTCATTCTCCACGTGTTCCATCAACACTTCATTTCATTCAGTGCTGTGTTCATATTAAAAGCTTCTGAATTCTTGTGTGTTTATCTACATAACAACCATAACAAAGTAAAGTGTCTATTGTTTTGGAAATTAGTGGTGTAATAAAGTAGGCTGTACGGCCATACTGCCCAACAACACTGGCTGTTACGCTGTGGCATCAGAGTTCCATGTCTCAAGGTGCAGACATGCGGACCGACTCCGCCATGTTTTCGCGCACTCGGGCGGCCCTCAACTTTTCATCACTAACCATTTCTCTGCAATAGCATAAAGTTCGGAACCGTTTGATTTATTAGCCGCCCGGGATTCTCCACCCCTCTCCATCCATGGTTTGCATCGCCTAGGGAGGCATAAGCTTCATGTAACTGTTTATGGCCATGTGCAGCCTTTTTACTGTGTAACCTGACCAGTGGTTTAAACCAAGTACCTGTGTAAAGTGTCTCTTGTAGAAGAGTGTTAATAAAACCCACTGATTTTTGCAAATAAACTGTGAGAATCTTTTTTCGGTTTGCCTATGGTCCTTTAGGGGTGCGGGTACCCACCTTCCCGCAACAGTATTGAGTACCATTTCAAAGTGTTTTATGTAAGATTTTTCAAGTGCTTATTCACCGTGTTCTGTATTCTTGTGTGGATAGCCCTGAGAATTCACCATGTAGCAAGTGTGCTTTTAATAATTTCTACGTAAGAAGGAACACCACTTCAACACCGGGAGGATGCCGCCTTTGGCCGTCGGCACACGGCCCTGAGACAGTAGTCAGCTCTACTCAACAGATTGGTATTGCACCTCATGCAATGCCTTGCGCCCGCGTACAAATCAGAATTCAACATATTTTCCTGGGAACTATCCTACCGCATCTTCAAGCTTAATTTAACCCCATCATGCTCCACCATTCGCTGTCAAATGTCGCCCAACGTATGGGCGATATCCTTCCAGCAACCATTCATAGAATCAGTTAAACCAGTTTTATTGTCCAAAATGTTCTGCAATTTTCAAAATCTCTCAAACTCCTTTCAAAAGCTTCCAAGTTTATCCTGATCAGTGTCCACAACAAGGAAACACTGAGAACAACTTCAGTGTGCAACCAGAAGCATGGAACGTCATCCAGATGCCCCCAATGTGCCGGGAAACTAAGTACATGGTCAGGGTGAGAAAGTACACAAGGACTGGAAGGATGCCGACATTGCAGCAACAACAAGGGAGAACGAGCAGGGGAAGTAACCATCTGGGGGCAGCAGCGTGACAACAGTCGCCACCCCACTGTCAGCAGAAGGACAAAGGCTCACGGGCGTACCAACCTCTCCACCCACACCACACCATGTGGAGGGAGGCAGGCCACCACCAACTCTTGCCGTCCTCGCTGCACGCTGAACAGCTGATCGCCACGCTGGTTGTGACCTCCGCGCCATGCCAAGTGGATACTGCAGCAACATGCAACCATACATACCGTACTCACACACCGGATTTTCTGCGATCATGTCAATGTATTTGTCAATACACCATGGCTGGTTAGACATTTAGCAGCGCACCGACATTGATATATCCACACTGCATTCGTCTATTTCCGCAAGACATCATTGTGAAGTATGAGCAGGGCACCAAGTACTGCCAATATGAACGAAAGACCAGCCCGATGAGTACCCAGTTGTGGTCAACCATGACAGTGAAAACAAACAGGACTTTGTACAATATTTACAGGAACAAAAACCAAATAACAACCATTCGGACAGTAATTAAGTTAGCTGTTCTCGTGTCCTACTCTGCACAGGTCAAGGCACGTTACTTGTAAATTTCATATAGTTAAAAAATCAGTTCCACGCCGAGTGCATAAATACCAGAGAACAGGACTCATGTTTAAATGCAGACAGTGCTACGTTCAACTGGCAACACAAAGGACAACCAAGTAAAACTGGGACTCATTTCTAGGCGAATTACAGAAAATAAACATGTACGACTGTATGGAATGAATGGGGTAGACCAATGGAGGAATCCAGAAATGTGATATCTGTGAAGCAAGGGTACACAACGAAAGCCAAACAGAAGTGGAGCAGACCACAGTTAATGGGGAGCAATTTACATTTCAGGACTTTACGGCCACAAGGAAGAGCATCCCTGCCATACCACTCGTCCACAGCACACATGTGGTACCAGCCAGGACTTCTGTGCCAGAATCCCAACCCATACAAATGGCTGCCCTTCGAATTGAGTGTCTACCATAAATACAATCAGTAACCTATGTTTCACCTATGAAAATGTATTTTTCCATGCCCATGTATAACTTTCATTATCCTGCCATGTAGCCAAATTTGCCGAGCAATTACGCCACAACCACACCCCTCACAACTGTGAAACCGAGTGTAATCAATTGTGTGGAAACTACGTCAACCGTAAACAACAGGTCTGAAACTCCCAGTCGCCCAACACCTATGCATTTTCAGACATTATCAACTTTCTCTGGACAGATAAATGGAAATCATTCTGCATTCGTGCACGACAGCACCACTTGCTTTTTGAAAGATATGGTGTATAGAAAATGAGTGGCTTCGTTGTGTTGGTATACAACTGGAGGGTGATGTGCGTCACTGGTGGAGGTCGATAAATTATTATGGTCTGACATAGGCGGAGTTTTTGCACGCTTTCCAGTGCAGGTTCAGGGTCCCTTCACGTCCATCCAGGCACATGATACATTGCAGGACAAGGATACATTGACAGCTTTAATTAAGAGGAAGATTCACCTGGTACATAGATTTCGACCAGAGATATCCGAATGCTAGGTACTGAAGGTCATCGTCGAGACTGCCCTCTTCAATATCGCATCACTCTCGTTCCGCTACTCAACAGTGGACTGGATGAGTTATTGCATGCTGCAATAATATTGGAGCACAGCACGTGCTTGTCGCATCGCGAAACTGAAAGCGCACTGGGGCGACATTGGCCTCGCAAGACCGTGAACAGCCGCGACAAAACAAACCGAGTGAATTCGCCGGAACACCGACAAAGGAGACAGGAACCTCCATGTAAGGCCAACAATGGTCATCAACACCATGCAAGAGTAGACGGTAACACATTTAACACGGGTGTGTATAGAGGTGGAAACAGGATCGTCAGGTGGGATAGATCGCAGCCAGCTCCAGTTCCGTGATCGATACTGCGCGGTAGAGATCTACCATTGGCATGAGTGTTGCAATAACCCTCGCAACAACAGCAACAGAACTCCTGCCACCAGTGAAGATCATTAAGGAAATGGGCTGTAGGGGTAAGGCCACCTGATGTGACCTTTACCCCTACCTCGCACAACAACCAAACTGTAACACCTCAACAAGTACTGATTAGCAAGGTTAATAGTCGTAGTGTAAAGTTCATAAGAGTACTTGTTCATGTAAACAGCCTACCATGTCACACCCTAACAGTCACACCAGCATCCCATAATGTTTGACAACCTAAATTTGTTAATCACAGTGACGTAACTTCAAATGGTCAAGTATATCAGCTCGCAAATGGACAATGAACGAATTCTGTAGTAGGACAGGTTACAGTCACAATAAAGATTAGAGGTTTGGAAACAATTGCAATTGCAATCATTACCGATGAAATCACTACGGATGCGATCTTAGGGTTAGCATGGCTAATGGAACAGAACACTATGTTGAGACAACTGAAATACAATCCATTTCGGGACGAAAGAAGGCGAACTGTATACAACATTGACAGTCGCAGGGCAGATCAAATACCAAAGGTTCAGTTGGCAGAATTTGAGCACTGTATACCAGTAGAACATCAGGCCATGTTTCCAATGTCTACTAGACGAATAGAAAGTTGTTTTTGCAAAACACGACACACTATGCCGAACTACTGTGGCAGAACATGATATTCCATTAACTAAGGATAAACACCTTTATACCGGTCATGCAACTACCTTCCTCACCAAGCTCTCATCATTTAAGATTAGATACGGTATCAGAATTGCTAGCAGATGGGGTAATTGAACCAACCAGAAGCAGATATAATTCCGCTATTACATTAGCACCGAAAAAGGATGGGACCTGGAGGTTTTGCATAGACTGCAGGCTCATAAATCAGGAAACATGTAGTGCATTACCCCCTACATCAGTGCAATGGATGCATTGAGCTCATTGGGTAAAGTCAAAATAATGTCTTCACTCGACTTACGCAGCGGTTACTGGAAAATACCAGCATGCCAAGAAGACCGGAAAAGACTGCCTTTACAGCTCCTGATGGTCAAAGCTATCAGTTTTGTATTATTCCCTTTGGGTTCAAGTGCATACCTGCTATGTTTCAGAGTATGATGGTTAGGGTGCTGGGTGGCTTAGTAGCAGTGTTCACAGTGGCCTACTTAGACAACGTGGTGATTTGGTAAGAAACGTGGGAAGAGCCTTACACCGCCTCTCGTTAGTGCTAGAAAGACTGGAAATTAACGGACTAACGTGCACAGTTCATAAATGTCACCTCGAAAGAACAATTTGGAATTTATAAGCCACATGGTCAGAAAATCAGGCAACCAGCAAACTCCGAACAGCAGGGGCTAATAGAACGTCATCAAGCACTGTGCACACAGAAACAGCTATACAAATTCTTTGGCCTTTGTTAATTGTTTGAAGGAGCATACTGAGCACTTTGTCATTATTACCGCACCCCTCATTTACTTGCTGTCACCACAATAGTGGTAATTGTAGAGTAGCATGCAAGAAATGGCCTTTCAAGACATCAAAGAGAAATTATGGACGTGCCTCGCACTTGAAGATATGACACAGCACGCCAATTGTATTTACAGTTACAGTAGACCTCTCAATCATTGTATTTTCTATTTTGACGCAGCGCTCTTAGCCCGAAAGCCTTACTGTACTGCGGCCTCCCAATAGGCAGGTAAGAGGATTCACGTCCTCCCATTGCAAGGCGACCAGGTCTAATGCTATCACTGGCCAGATCCTAACCGAAACCTGGCACATCCGCACAACCCTGCTCCCTATACCACAGAGGTTCTGAGACACTTGCATTCAGGAAGCAAGCATGTGGTCTGTATGGGGTTCTACCCAAACTCCTAGTGCCTCTGTAGGGCACAACCAGAGCAGGTTACCACTCACGCCCAGTCTTTCCACAAGAGTGGGAATCTCACTGGGCATAAGCCTTACACCCCAATAAGGGCCGGTCACACTCGACTCCCTGGGAGCCACATCCTACAAAGTTGGGGCCTTACAATGACTCAGAATATCCACTACCCCGGAGGCCGAGTTACTTGGTAGCAGTCAGGACCCCTGCCCGATGTTGCGGTTCACCGGCAATAGCAGCCCTTTCTCTGACATTAAGAATTTACATCACCAGTCGTCAAACAATTCTTGAAATTTCATCACTACATCTGTGCCATCGCCCCCCTCGACCTCTGAGGGCCTTATTTAGTTCATTCCCAGTTCGGGGAGCTACATCGGCCACACTCCATTCCATGCCTTTGAAGTACAGGCATTGGGCCACAACAGCCTGAGTGCCAAGTGGTCCAACACCCCACCAAGTGGTCAAGCCTAGGTACCATCTATCGGCCCAACCATCATGGCAGATACTCTTAGTCAGTTGCGAGGAATCTGGTAACACATAGGGAACGAGTGGGATAGGCCAATTCGTAGGGGCATAATGAGCACTGAACGAAGATACAACATTTATGAATGTGAATACGTAGCCGTCATCTGGGCATGAGGAAATACCAGTCTATTTGAAGTACAGGCGATTCACACTCAGGACGGATAACCACTGCCTAGTGTGGCTAAACAACATACATGAAGCCCGGAGTAAACTCACCCAGTGGGCACTAGTGTTGCAGGGATATGACGTCATATTCAAACACATCCCTGGGCGAGAGAATGGGTTTATGGACACAATGTCGCGATCTCCGAACCCGTCAGCAAGAGTAACAGATGATGTAGAGTGGGAAGAAGTGTTGACAACAGAAGCATGCGTAAACAAAGTCAATATCTTGGAGACAGAGGAACTTGAGTCAGAACTGTACCAAGATGTCGTGGCCGTGCAGGAAAATTGTCTGTTTTCATGGGGAAACGATGGAGAAGTTCGAGAGAGAGAGAGAGAGAGAGAGAGAGAGAGAGAGAGAGAGAGAGAGAGTAGAGGGATGTTGCATAATGGAAAATTGTGTGGAAACATGTTCGCCACAGGACAGCGTGCATGCGAGTTCGACAGCAGGACAACCAGGGGCTGAAAAAACTTGAAAATTTGAAACGTTTATTTTGGCCGGGTATGACACACTGCATACAGAATTGGG
Organism: Dryococelus australis; assembly: GCA_029891345.1. Lineage (NCBI taxonomy): Eukaryota > Metazoa > Arthropoda > Insecta > Phasmatodea > Phasmatidae > Dryococelus > Dryococelus australis. The sequence continues at coordinate 160,914,928 of CM056995.1, forward strand.
CTAGACAATGCAACAAGTGTAATTTGTTTAAAGCCCACAGAATGGACGGCACTCAACAACAACAGCCAAGGCAGGCAAAGAAATCATTCGACATGGTTTGTTTAGACCTAATGGGACCGTTCCCCAAGTCAGCACGGGTCAAGCGGTTCATCCTCATTGTGGCGGATAATTTTTTCCGTTGGATAGAGGCCAATCCTATCAGTAATGCACAAACTGGGCAAATTGCAAAAGTACCACAAAATTAATTTTTCGCTTGTTGGGGCTATCCCAGAGAACTCCTTACAGACAATGGAACACAGTTCATGGGAAAGTATGGTGGGAACTGTGTACTGTATGGGGAGTGTGGCACACCGTGATGCAACCAGGAGTTGAAGGCACAACTCTGGCACCATGTGGGTGAACACCATATCACCTGGGCCCACGACCTGCACGCTGTACTATACATGCTCCGACGTCGTACCCATGCAGCCACAGGAAAATTGCCTGCTCAAGTGCTTTTAGGACGAAAAATTGCATTACCCAGTGAAAGAAACTGTCCACCCACAAGGAAAAGTAGTGCAACAGAGAGTAGTTGCATGTGCGAGGAGAGTCGCCAATGCAGGTATAGGTAGCAACGAGAATGACAAGCACAATATGCAGTGCAGTGTCTACCTGAAAGCAGCCGACCACTGGCAGTACTCATACGAGGGCAAACTGTCTACATCAAAGCTCACCTGCAGTCGGCTGCAAAAAAGAACTTTTGTGATGGACTCATGCCGAAATGGACACACTAGGATAACATCAGGGCCGCAGCGAAAGATATTCCCGGGAGAGACGCAGTAGGTGTCCCGGACAGCCAGGTTGGCCAAGCTCAGGACGAGCAGCGGCCATCAGGAAATGAAGGAGAAAGTGGTTTCGGTCCTTCAGTGGAGGTAATACCATCAAGCGACGATAAAACTTTGACACTGAACACAATCAGATTCTGCAGGAGTCAAGGTTATGTCAGCACCACAGCAAACCAAGCTATGACTTCTGAAACTGACGGCAGAATGGTGACAGGAAGGGGAGAACGAGCTCCAGATGTACATACGGACAGCTTGGAACCGGATCGGCCAGCAGTGGACATAGGCAACCAGGAGCCCTATGATGGCGAAGGCACTGACGAGCCCTCTGGCAATGTCACAGCAGTGGAGGATGGAGCAGCACTTCAGACAGGGGTACCGGAAGTGGATGCAGAGGGTCGGGCATCACCCAACGCACAGGCGGCCACAGCGGTGAGTCCGACAAACTGCATCGAAGAGCCCGATGGTGCCGCACCTGCGAGCATAACTGTCTGAGCTGAGGAGCTGAAAGCAGCTCCGGCACTTCCCATGGAGGTCACAGAAGTGGAGGAACTACCTCCCACTGTGATAGCAACATCTTCAAGCATGGAGACCAATGAGAGTCGGGAGGTCGTGGAGCAAGCCCAGTCTACTTTCGGCACTCAAGCACAAAGTGTCAGCCTACAGGTGCTGTTCTACCAGGTCGCAACCGGAAACGTGCACTTTCAATAATTTCTACGTAAGTAGCAACAGCTCTTCAACTCCGGAAGGATGTCACCCTTGGCCGTCGACACACTACGCTGAGACAGCAGTCAGGTCTACGCAACAGATTGGCATTGTGCCCTATGCAATGCCAGGTACACAAGTACAACATCAGAATTCAACATATTTTCCTGTTAATTATCCTACTGCCACTCCAAGCTTCATTTAACCCCATCTTGCTCCAACATCCATTGTCGCTTCTGAGTAAATACCCATTTTGAAGCGATAGCTCTTTTATTAGAAGGCAAATCTCAGAGTGTGCAGGTTTTATTTTCTAGAAGTGAAGACATCTCTTCTTCCATGGCTCTGCACCATTGTTCCAAATCATCACATCCCATAGCCTCGTGAAAATCCATAGGAACAATTTCACTCCCCTCAACCAAGTTGACATAATCCATCATAAACTGAGGTCAATTTATTTTACCATGGTTCCTCAGATTTATGCCTCTTTTGCATTTTTTTATGCCTCTTTGTTCATTTTCTGGAGTATCTTCTTGGTATTCTACACCTATTATATCTTGATTTTCTCTTTGTTCTTTCTGATTTCGTGTTGTTCTTCTTTCATAATATATACTGATTAATTTTCCATTGATTGGTTAAGATGGTGATTTTTCTTTTCATTTTCGCCTGAGTCAAACTCATCAATTGTTGATGAGATCAAATAATGTGAAAATATACTTTCCACCTGCAACTTATTCATATAAGAACAACGTAACTATTTCTTAAAAATCGCCGCCATTTAATTCGTCTCCTTTTACTGAGACTAATGATCTTCTGCACATCATACGAGCAATATAGTAAACATAGAGAGGGTGACATAGTGGTAACATATTTGCGTATAAATTTGGAAACTGTCCCACCATTTTCATTTCAGTCAAATCATTGTTAGTAGATGCGTATTGTCATGTTGTTACCATGAATAACATGTGATAAGTTTTTGAAATATTGAAGGTCGTGGTGGATTTTTTGTCATATTACATCGAGTTCGTTACACCCACATTTGAATGACATATTGTTAGAGAATGTAGTCTTGAAATGTACATTTTATAGCTTCGATTTATATACATAAGTTACAATGCTGCTGATGATCGTGTATATGACAACCACAGCATAAAAAACAGTATATCATATCACAAGTAAGTACTGAGGATTCGATTACAATGCTATAAACCTTAGAAATTGTGTTTTGCAATCAGTTTGAACTTTGTTATAGCCCGTTCATGGTCAAGTGAACACTTTTTTAAGCTGTTTCAACAGATATAGGGCCTTATTCATAGTCGGTTTTAATCCGGACTATGAAAAGATCATCCTCCGACCAAAATTTTTCGTATTTCGTATTCAGAGAGCATTTTTATTGCTAGTCCGAGGATCATCTTGTTTAGTAAGGCCTACCTTTTAGTCCAGACTGAGGGCAGGATTAACGAAGTATTAAGGTCAGAAAGAAACATGACGAACATAAAATACATTAGTTTCGTTAGTATTAAATGTCAATGGAAGCTAGGTAAAGTTCATGAAACACAACAATTACATTTAAGGCCGATTCTGTCAATACATATGCAAAAATATGCCAACCTACCGAATGAAATGTTCAGTGAATAATAATTCAAAGGAAATATACCTTATAAGCTTAATAAAACATCAATTTTTAGCTACAACAATGCTTTTTAATTTTTTTGTCAATCAAATGCCATCTCTGAAAATTGATTCTTAGGAGACATGATAAGAATACACTCAAAGAGATTTTTATTATATATATATATATATATATTATATATATATGTTCATGATGACAGCTCTCAACAGAAGCTGGAAAATATCTGTGGGCTACTGCTTAGTAAATGGAGTGTCTTCGAGGTTAAATGCAATCTGGGGGAACAATACTTAAGGAAAATCGCATGAGACTGGAATTAAAATTATAGCAACTGTGTGTGATGTAACAGTAACAAACAGAAGTGTGTTTGAAAAGGTAGGGCTAAAATTTTCTTTGGAGAATCCCAAGTATTGGTTTTTCTATCCTGCAGATCCCTAGCACAAAATTTTCCTGTTTGTTAGATGTTGTTCACCTAATTAACCTTGCCGGGAACTTACTAGCAGAAAATAAAATGCTTGTTGATGTAACTTCCAGTGGCAGTAATGAAGTGAGATGGGATTTTTTTGAAAGTTGACTTGCAAGAAGCACAGGGTCTGCGTGCTGGAAATAACTTGAAGAGGGTACACATTGAATGGGAAAGACAGAAAATTAAGGTTTCATTAGCTGCAGAAACTTTAAGCAATTCTGTAGCAAATGCTAATCAGTTTCGTAAAAATATTGGACTCGTGCAATTCAATAACTGCGAAGCACAATTATATTTACTAAGGTTGTGGATTTGGCTCTGGATGTGTTGAATTCTTGTCATTCAATGGTAAAGGTACAAAGTCACCAATAAGAAAGTCAAATATAGCTGTGACATGTGATGGTTTAAATAAGTGTAATAACTATTTTAAACATTTTAAGCCACCTGATGGCAAAAAAAATTCAAATTATTCTAGAAGTATGCAGTAAGTGGCTTGATTTTAGATGCTTTAAGTGTAATGGGCCTTGCTGAAACATATGTGTGGGAATCTGATCCAATTCTTAAGTTTATTCTCATCCGTACGTTAAGTCAAGAGCATCTGGAATAGTTTTTTTCTTGCTTGAGAAGCAGGGGTGGTAACAGGAACAATCAAAATGCCCTTGAATTTAGAGCTGCATAAAGGAAGCACCTGATTGCTCAATTTGACCCTTCACCTGAAGGTAATGTAAAGTCAAATGGCACTGAAATTTTAAGTCCTGCTATTGCGGGAATCCTTGTATGCCTATGTAGGTTTAATATGTGTGAACATGATTATGTAAAAAGGAACAAGAGCCTTTCAATTTTTAGTGATAGAGTTGTAGAGTATGTTGCAGGTAGTGTAGTAAGGAATGGGTCCAAAAAGAATTAAGTGTGTGGAATGCTTGGATGTGCTGTTATCATTGAATAAGAATGAAAAAGGAGGTCTTATTAAATGTAAGGACGTGAGTGACTCTTTGTACAACCCTTCTGATGACTTGAAGTAATTGTGTAAAATAGCAGAAGGTGTTTTTAGAAGTAACATTCACATGTTGGAACAAAAATGCAAGTATCTTCTCTTGAAATTGGAGATGAAAGTATTTTCAGAATAAAATGTGTGCTTGTTTACCGATTTAGATCACCTGCTCACTGTTGTTGAACACAATTAAGAGTCTCTTTATGTTAAAAAACATTAAAAATATTTCGAAATATTACTTTACCTTCAGAGTGCATTATGAACTCCGAGAGAGATCTCGAGTAATAAGAGGCACTCATTTGAGATAGGAATTCACTGAGATTATACTCTTCAAGGCACAGTGAGTTTACAAGAATAAAAAGGCAACCCAGCTTGTTAAGGTACATCCCCACTACCCCCTCTGAAAAATGAAGAATTGATCAAAAAATGGGTTGCTGCTTCGAGACGCGATAAGTGGCACCCAACTCCTGCCAGCTACTTGTGTTCTGAACACTTCACGAAAAGCTTATATACAAAACAAATAGTCGGAGATGTCTGTTGGCAAATGCTGTTCCTACCGTACTCATTATTCCTTTTTAGGTCATTATTGTGTTCTGTACTTAGAAATCCATTAACTCATTTTATCGCAGCAGGTCAGACATGATATTGAATAAAATTTCAGTTTGATACATGGTGTGTGTTAATTTTTAGTAATTCTGTTTGCTGTAGTTAGTTGTTTCTTGTTGTGGTATGTTTATTTATTAGTTTATTATGGCATTGGTCTCACATCCAATCATACAAAATAATGATTTAAGTGTCTTGTGTTTTGTATAATGTGTTTTCGGTATTGGTAAGAATATGGGCTTCTCTGAAGAAAAAATCTCAGAAAGTGGTATAGTTCCACTCTGATAATTACACAGAACACGAATTTACTAAGGGCGTCAACATTTGACCAATAGAAACCCCAAAAACGATAGTGGGGATGAAAATAAAGATCAGGGAAATTGTGAGTTAAATAGGGGAAAATATGGAAATAATTAAATATTTATTCATGGAAAAAAAAAAAAAAAAAAACCGAACCAAACATCAATGATATAGACAATATTACCATTACAAGCTACAAATACGATAGTGGGAAGGGCAATGAAGATCAGGGAAATTGTGGTTAAGAAATATACAAAATATGTACATTTTTATTAACTCTTCCCCCGTAATTTTTATACATTAATACCCTCCCCATCAGGTGAAATCTTGATGCGCCTTATAAAATCTGTGTATGTAAATAATATCAAGTTTATGCCATTTTCCAGTTTTTTTTTCCAAAAAAAAAAAAAACCCTGTTTTACATTACATTGACAATATGTTTACATTTACTGGAACCAGGTTTCCGCGAGCACCCAAAATGTAATTTCCATGTCGGTCTTAATACACGAAAATAATGATTTTGTTTTCAAGGTCAATCCACTTACTTTATGTTTGATTCCAGACTGGTGTGGTGTATAAATTATTCGCAATACCACAGCCCATTGCACCTTTAATATATCCGAGCACTAAACTAAATGGATACATAAATCACTTACATTCTCCAATGCATAAGCTTATATACTGTAATCTCAAATATGTAGGCCGATTTGATATTAACACAATTCTTCACAAAAATAACATTCACAACACTACACTATACAACTTCCCTTCGGTTTGTTTTATTGAATCTTTAACCTTGCAAAGCATAAACCCGCGAATTATACTTTATTTCCAGCCAGCAAGTGCGTGAAAATGTCCTATTGTATTTTATTTGTCTATTATATTGGGTATGTTTGCGATATATGCCTTATTGCTACACCCTACCATAGACCTTTGTCGATTGAAATGAAATTGGCGAACGAGATTATTATAATTTTTTTTTTTTTAACTTTCCTGTCTCTCTATGTTTACTATATATCTTGTTGAATCTAGTAGAAGGGGAAGACGACGCCATCATTAGTACTTTACAATAATACTATGTTCAGTGTATAAATTTTGTATACTGTAATTTGACTTGTCCTATATCTCTGTACAGCTTTGCATTGTAAAAAGAGCTTACTGCTGCAATAAAACAAAACAAATCTGAAAATGTTAATTGAAACTATTTCAATTACTTCTTTCGCGAAAGAAAAATCATGAACTATTATTTAAACTAAGAGGATACTGTCTCTCGATTAAAATAATTATTTTCATACTATTTCATAATACGTAATAATCTAAATACAAGTTGTAAATAAGTTTCATGCAATTTGTCTCTGTGTTCTGATTGGTTATTTCGTCTTGACTTTTACTTAAGATAAAACGTTCTCGTAAGTCACGCCAAGAACGCACACGACCCGTTGAGACCTGCACACGACATTCATAAACAAATAGCCTTAAATATATATAATCACATATAAAGCACACGGTGAACTTGCTATGTTAAGTTAATCGTTAACCAAGCTTTACTGATAATCAGATTCTGTACCTAAAAGGGATCTCGTAATTTTCAGTCGTTAGTACTGGTCAGCTCTTTCAGTGCTAAGTGGAAAGCGGCCGATGGATTAGTTGTTATTGTTAAAATGGCGCAAAATCCGGGTTTGTTTTGAAATTTGTTAAAGCGTAATTGTGATATTATAGTAATTTAGAATAATATTTAGTTCTCTGTATTACCAGACAAATTTAGATTGTATGACACAGGTTTGTATTAGAGGAATGAAAATGCACTCTAACGAATCCTACTGTGTATGCAAAAATAGGTTTTGTGTATATGTCATTCTCTTATTTATATTGAGAAATTGAATTTTCATATTTTCAATTTTCTTTGGGAATGGAATTTTTTCATTTGCTTGATTAAAAATCGGTGGTTTCCGTGACTCGAATGGCTCCGATCTTGCAGTCTTCAGTACGGTGAAGTGGTTTGAGATTGATTAGCAGAGGTAGATTGATCTGATTAAAATATTCTATAAATATTAATGTCATGGTACCTGACCTAAACATGTACAGAAAACGTAAGATTTGATCAATCTCGCCCTTGCTGATCATTTTTACCCCCCCCCCCCCATCTTACTCAATATACCTGCTGTCGTCACTACACTTTACTAGGCCTAATTAAAAGCACAGTTTTTAAATTGTATTTTAAAAGTAATTTTGCTTAATTTCCAATGTAACTTGTTAATGTGCTACAGCAGCTAGCATGTGTGTATGCCTGTATTCTTGTAGTGCTAGTTGTATGGTACCGCTGCTAAGCTGTATAGATTCATTAGTTTTAAGTAAACAGTTGTTATGATGAGTATTCAATCCTTGTCAAAGTGTGGCTCCAAAATTATTTGGAAGAGAAACATGTTTAACTCAATTATGTGGTGACATTCTGGGAAGATTTTTCGGGTATATAATGTATAGACATGTGAACGAAAACAAATTGTCTGTTACTAATCAGACTTCCGTACAGTACGTACGTGCACTGCTATTATTGATATCGCAGACCCTATCAGCATGGCCGTAGACAGTAATCAGAGGACTCTTTACTGGTTTTAGTAAATTTCATTAAAGCTTTGAAAATGTCAAATTATGACTTTATTGTGCATAAGGTAATTCTGAATAGTACGGGTCTCATCTGAAAAAAAATCTCAAAGTGGTATAATTCCACTTTACTAATTACACACAGAACACATATTTACTAGGGGCATCAAGATATAAGCAATACAATCACCTAAAACGATGGGGAGGGCTATGAAGATCAGGGAAATTGTGGGGTAAAACAAAGTGAATAATATGTATATAATTGTAATTTTTATTCACGAAAATATATGAAATCGCAAAAAGCTACAAATACAATATTGGGGAAGGCTATGAAGACCAGAGAAATTAAAGGGTAAAACTAATAAAAAAAATAGGTATATTTACATGATAATAAAATTTAAGCCACAATTTCCTTCCAATTCATACACCTCCCCACTACCGTATTTGCAACTTGTATTGGTAACATTGTCAATCTAGGTATTGTTAGATTAAATCTATTTGCAATTGAGTGTTTTCGTGATATAATACAATGATTCTATCATGAATATCACAAAATACATTAAATTATAAAACACCCTAACCAATGAATATCTAAATTCACAATATTACCAACTTAGACCCTACACACATAATTTCTCAGTGGAAGTGGGCTACACATGAAAATAATTTTTGGTGAAACTTCAAGCTTCGCTGATGCGTGACGCTTTGCGTCACCACTAATGAAAATTTCTGGCGGACTAAATCACTGTTTTGGGGATCTACTCCCCTGCTGGCACTGGGACTCTGACTCTGTGCATAATGAGTGGCTACACTTGTACAATACTTTTCCTTGTGAGGAAGCTACACTTGAAAATGATTTCTGGAGAAACTTCAAGCTTCGCTGATGTGTGATGCTTTGCGTCGCCACTAAAAAAAATTGCAGCAAGGCTGAATCTCTGTTTTGGGGATTTACTCCTCTGCTAGCACTGGTGCCTAATGATTGGCTACACTTGTACAGTATTTTTCCCTGCAAGTGGCTGACACTTGAATATTATACATTATCACAGTAACATTTGGGTATGTGTGTGTTTATTGATAATTTGTGAATTTAGAAATTGTTTCGTTAGGTTGTTAGCTATTTTAATGTATTTTTGTGATATACCTGAAGTAATCATAGTGTTTTATCACGAAAACATATTTAATTGCAGCAAGATTTAATCAAATAATAACTTGCAGCATAATGCCATATAGAACTGCAGACAAGGTTAATGCGGTTTATGTGCGCTAGGTCAGGCGTGCTCGGGTTATAACAGGAGTTATGCTTTTGAGTTAGGTTTTTGACTTGCTACTCGTACTGGTTACGTAGATTGGAGACTGGGTACAAAGTTAACCACTGCTGAAACTACGATAGGTCTGGTTGGCACACTGGCTCGCTTAGTTGTACCTGTCTCACCAGGGACTGCTTCGGTCACTGCAGCTGAAGCTCTTGCTGGCTGGGAACTGGTAACTCTTGGAGAAGGGTGGTGTCCGCTCGTACTGCCTTTACCAACACAGTGTCATAGGTTCCACTCCACTGCTTTTCGGCTCCAGAACAAGGGGTGGGCTGCCCAGTACCTTAGCTCTGTGCCCGTGAGCAGAGCACGTGCCACAGGGTGGTAGTCTTGGGCTAGGCGAGTGTATGCAGGGAAATACATGAAAGTATACACTAGAGATGAAGGCATAGAGCTCTTGTCGACACTTCAGTACACTTCCCGATTGACTGAACTCGAGATATCCCTAGCTAAGAGTACAGCCATTAGAGGTTGATGGCATGAGCTCGGTGCTCTAATCAGTTCCCAGCCACTGGCGTGCAAACCTAGAGTGGTGAGCCATGTGGGCCATCTTCCTACCACTATTGGGTGAGGTTGCAACAGGGGTTAGGTCTTCAGTCCCAGCTAAATACTCCTTCCAGCACTGTGAGTGCTCCATTAGCAGTACAACCTGAGGTGACTCTCTCGCCCCTCTTGGATGTGTTACTATTATTCAGGGCTCTACTTTTCTATCACTAAAGTGTCTAGAACGGTTGGCCGTCGAATGGTGTGTGTCTGATGTACAGATTCGTGAAGGAAATCTGCAGTCCTACTCTATGGTCCATATGTGTAACAACACCTAGTCTCGGTTGACCTTGTGCGGTAATATAATTTCTAGTGGTTGTGGAAAATACCTCTGGAATAAAAATCCTCAGTGAAAGGAACAAAATGTATTTATTAGGAATAATTAATACAGTGACGCATACTACCTCCTAACCAAGCAGTGTGTGATATGGAAGTTAACCTATGGTAAACAGGTGTAGGTGACCTGCTCCTAGACTAACCAAGGTGGAAAATGAAATTGACTGCTATGAAAATAACTGTCACAGCTACTCCAACTCTTTACAATAAGGGAACCACTACTTTTAAGGGTAATGGGTATAGTTGCCTCTACCAGCAAGTAGAGATAGCTGCTAAACCAGGAGCAACAGCAGCAGAAGGTGTGGGGATGTTTGCAGGTTTTACTGAAGGAGAGCACCGGGAAGATGCTGATGGTGGTAGACGTCAATTGAGCTTCTGGTAGAGGCTGCGGGGGAGCCTCTGGTAGATAATGGAGTTTCTGGCAGCTAGAGGTTGAAGCCACTGGTGGCTTCTGAAGACTTGGTAACAGTAGAGAGCCCTAGCACACAAAGTGTTGAGGCGAGCTACTGGAGAAAGAAATAACTCCAGAGTCCGGGGGTGTGCACGGCTTTATATAGCCCGCTGGGCAGGTGCACGCCAGGCTGTGGTGGTAGGTGTGACATTGCCTCATGACGTCCCTCTAGTGCAAGTCGGGGTGGGAGTAGCTGCTCGGCGCTTGGCTTCGTGCATTCTCGGCCGCGCTCTGCTTGCCAAGAGGCATGTGATGGCTTGTTGTTGATTGTCAGCGTGGGGGGCGTATTTCTTTATGGCTTTTGCAACCTTATCTTCACGTGTTTAGAATCACCTTCCAAGGTACTGGCAATCTATGGCCACTCTTGAAAGATGTTGCTGGGTTTGACTCCTCCTGGGGTTACATAGAAGTACGTGAGTCTGTTGAGTCGTAATTGTTTTGTAAATAAATGTGAAAGCGACACGTGTCAGTTCCCCCCTTTTTTTTTCTCACCATCATTGCGATGAAGTCTCATCGGTTGAAATGTGGTGGAGTAGGGAATGGAGAAGTGCTTTCCCCTACATATGGAAGATCTCATCATGCAGGAAGACAAGAAATAAAATTTTAGGATTTGTAGGTGCCTCTTTAACTATGGGCTAGTTGGCAGCTGTAGTTGCGCTCGCTCTGTGTGCTGGGACTCATCGGGAAACGCTGGGCTGGTCAGCTAACAAAACAAAATGAGTACACTTTATTGAATGATTTGAACAAGGACATAATGTGCATGTTGGTTATCTTGAAATTAACAAACAAAACACTCAAGCAATGAGTAAACTCGAGATTAATTACACATGTACCTTGGTTCTTGGGGGGGGAGTTCATTTGAGCTCTGTGGCTCGGAGTTCTGGTTCGACTCTTGGTTTATATACAATATATATAAAATATTCAAAATATGCAAAACACTCAAAAATTAAACTACATTTATGTCGTAAACAAGGCACTACATGAAAAATGTATAGGGAATGAAAATTAATTAATTTTCTTGGGTGCATTTAGCGAGTCTTTGTTGTGATCTCTTAGGATCATATATCTTCACATAGTGTACCTTAAAAATTCAGTTATTTTTAACTGGGTACCAACACAACAATTTATTAATATAAAAAAAGCTAATCTATCTGCTTTTATGGAGTCCATCATTACATCACCACTAATATGTACAATGGTGAAGTCTTTTCTTCATGTAATCACTGGCACTGTGGAGATCATCTATACGTGATACATATTCACTGGCACATGAGTCTTATTAGTGGGATGTCTGCCACTGAATTGTGGAACCTATGCTGATGAGAATAAATTCTGTTGATTTCACTGGTTTATACTACAGCTTAATGACTACTGTTAAAAAGGAGTTAGTTTATTCTTTATCACTATGGCTAGTGTTGGAATAACTATCACGTGTAATTCTCAACAGGTACTTCCCTATCTCAGCTTAATAACGGCTATGTAGGTTTTATTTACCAACTTATCACTGGTTACACTGATATTAAATAGCATTTTTGTGAGTATCTGTAAGCTAATCTCACTGTCTTTAACTGGGTGCTATTTAATTAACGCTAGTATTTCAGTTTATAACAAGTCCCGATTGTCACTGGTTTGGTAATTTATTTAGAACTACCTTGTTGATGTTTCTATTTGCTGAGCACTTCACGTATTTGTTGGCGGTCTTGTTCTTTGCCAGTCTTCCCCTCTGCCATAGTACTGCATGGGCTGGTTATGGCTACATTAACAGTGATGTGGTCCTCCACAGCAACTTTTCGTACTGGCCTGGCAGTTCTGCTTTTATAGCACGAGGGGGGCCTCAATCTCCTGGGGTCAGCACGTGGTGCTGAGGCATCATCTTCAGCTGCAACCATTGGGGAGGACTTAATGCGCACTGAGAATGATGAGGCAGTGTGAGGGAGTGACAGTAGAGCCCTCCACCTCGACTGCTCAGGTTATTACCTGAAGGGCAGGGAGTTTCTGGACATTGAAGTTCCCGTTGTCCGGATTGGTGGCCAGAGGTTGGGATGGCCCTTCAACCTTGGTGGCTCTTGTGTGAATGGTGCTTGTTCCCTCTCAGACAAGAGGAGGGATCAGGCCATTGGTGTCTATGTTGCTCCATGTCCTGGGTTCGTTGGTAGGCATTCAAACTGGAGGCAAAACGAGCCTCTCATCCTCGATGGTACCGACAGGATCTTCCTTCCATGTAGAACATGGGAGTGGGGTGTCGCTGTCTACGTTTCTTGACACCCTCTGTTCTGGTTTGGCTGCTAGAGGAAAGGTTTAAGATTGGCTCCTTTTTCTTAGTTATACCGGTGGGTCCTTCTGTGTGCCCGGGAGGTTTGCATCGATCACCAGTGTGTCTGTTGCTCGATGATCCTGATATGGTTAATGCTGTTGGAGGTGGGGGTAAGACCTGCTCTTGTTCCTCGTTGACGTTGCAAGATGTTTCCTGTCGCACAGAAGACCGGTGGGGAATGTCAGCATCTCTGTTGCTCTGCGTTTCATTTACCGTTTGCGGTAGTTCCTCTCGGTCAAGGGCTGGCTTCGTGGAAGCTGGTACATCCTCGACTTTTGGCTCTAGAGAAGTAACAGGTGGGCGGAAAGGTACTTGTGGTGCTTCCTTCTCTTTCACCTGTTGTGATCCAGATTGTTCTGAAATCCGGCTTGGCCTGCAAAGTATTTGGCTGGATTCCCTATCTGCACGACTTCACTACAGCTCGGGGTAGCCCAATCACATCTAGCAGTGATCTTATGAGCATAACTGATAGGCATCCAGGGAGGGGGTCACAGTCAGTATTTTAGGAGAGGTAGGGGCCGGTGTGTTGCCTGTCAGTTTTATCTCTTCCTTCCCCTTGCCTACCTGTCTATGGTCTAGTGCGACCTGCTCTTTATAATTGCGCTCTGATTCGCTGGTTTGTTCCAAGAGTTCTTCGATCGACTGTGGCTTCGGGCCTTGTAGAAAATTATGCAGTTTATGTAATAGCATTCAGATATGGAATGTACACAGCTTTCCTCATCCGTCCTTTCAGGGAAAAAGGCATTGGTATATTCTTACCTTGTGCCTTATGAATAGTTCTGCCTCTTTTTTCATGTCCTGCATCTCGCTATAAATTTGGTGGTTAGTCTGGCCAGTACTTCTTCGCCAGTAAACACTACAGCCAACTGACTACAGAATTGCCTCCAGTCTATAGTCAATTCGCTGTAGCGATCCCACCGTTCTAGTACCTTTCCTTTTAGATGCATCTGTGCATTGCTTACCCTCGGTTTTGTTGGTAGGTTGGACTCCTTACACTCCCTCTCGCATTCTGTGGTGAATACAACAGGGTCCTCATGGGTTCAACTGCAAAATCCAGGACCTGGGGGCCCAGGTCGTGTCCTGGGGTGGTTCCCGGCTATCTTGATGAACGTGATCGGTGAGGACAGTTTTCATAAGCTTGCTTATGCATCTCACATCTGTACGGTAGTCCAGACATGGTAACCCTTTCGTTGGGCCAGTCTATGCAAGCATGGTGGTACAGCTCATTACAAATTGTACAGCATATTCTGTTAATGACCTAGTCCTTTTGTTACGGATTGAAGAGTAATCGATGCTCTGGCCCCACATTGGGCTCCAGAAAATACTTGATGCGTGTTGACGTATAGAACTAAAGACATGGTCATTGTTGTTTATGGCGCTAGGTCAGGCATGCTTGGGTTATAAGGGGAGTTATGCTATTGAGTTAGGTTTTTGACTTGCTGTTCATTCTGGTTGTGTTGGTTGGTGACGGGGTACAAAGTTAACCACTGCTGGAACTACGATAGGTCTGGTTGGGACACTGGCTCGCTTAGTTGTACCTATCTTACCAGGGACTGCTTCGGTCACTGCAGCTGAAGCTATTGATGGGTGGAACTGGTAACTCTTGGAGAAGGGTGGTGTCCACTGGTACTGCCTTGACCAACCCAGTACCATAGGTTCCACTCCACTGCTTCTCGGCTCCATGACAAGGGGTTGGCTGCCCAGTACCTAACCTCTGTGCAGTATGTTCCACAGGGTGGTAGTCTTGAGCTAGGCGAATGTGTGCAGGGAAATACATGAAAGTAAACACTGGAGAGGAATGCCTCTCCAGTTGACATGCAGTCTGAGCTCTCTCCCGTTCGGCTTGTCTTCTAAGTGCAGAGAGGTCTGATATGCACACTCTCTTGGTAGCTGTATAGGCCGCCTCTTGTTCCTACCTTGTGAGCCGTGCCTCTTCGCAAAAGGCATAGAGGTCTTGCAGACGCTTAGTACACTTCCCAATTGATGTTAACTCGAGACAGAGGTTGATAGCACGAGCTTGGTGCTTTAATCAGTTCCCTTCCACTGGCAGGCAACCCTACAGCAGTGAGCCATGTGGGCAGTCTTCCTACCACTATTGGGTGATGTTGCTACAGGGGTTATGCCTTCAGTCACATGCTCCTTCCAACACAGTGAGCGCTCCTTTTGCAGTACAACCTGGGGCAACTGTCTCGCCGAACTTGGATGTGTTACTAGTGGTCAGTGCTATACCTTTCTATCCACCAAAATATCAAGAATGGGTGGCCTCGAATGGTGTGTGTTTGATGTACAGATTCCTGAAGGGGTACTCTATGCTTTGTACTTGTAAAACACCCATTCTCTGTTGACGTACAGTAATATAATTTCTAGTGATTGTAGGAAATACCTCTAGAATAGAAAATCCAGTGAAAGGAACAAAATTATATTTATTAGGAATAATAAATACAGTGACGTATGCTACCTCGTAACCAAGCAGTGTGTGATGTGGAAGTAACCTACGGTAAACAGGTTTAGGCGACCTGCTCCTAGACTAACCAAGATGGCGAATGACTTTGACAGTTATGAAAATAATTTTGTCGTAGCTACTCTAACCAAGGTGCGTCTAGAGTAGACTTTACAAAAAAGGGACCACTTCTTTTAAGGGCACTGGGTGGGGTTGCCTCTACCAGCAAGTAAGGGTGGCTGCTGAACCAGGAGGAACAGCAGCGGAAGGTGTGATGATATCTACAGTCTTTACGGAAGGAGAGCATCTGGAATATGCTGATGGTGGTAGACGTCCATGGACCTTCTGGTAGCTGATGGTGACAGGCACTGATGTCTGCAGAAGACTTGGTAACAGTAGAGAGCCCAAGCACACAAAGTGTTGAGGCGAGCTACTGGAAAAGGAAATAACTCCTGAGCCTGGGTGTGCATGGCCTTACATAGTCCGCTGTACAGGTGCACGGCAAGCTTGGGTGGGAGGTATGACATCATCCCTTGAAGTCCCTCTAGTATGAGGCCGTGTGGGAGTAGCTACCCTCTGCCCAGCGCTTGACTTCGTGCATTCTTGGGCACGCTCTGCTTGCTCTGAGGCATAGGACAGCTTGTTAGCTCTCAGCACAACCGGGGGCCATGCTTCTTGACAACTTTCAGAACCTGATTTTCATGTGTTTAGATTCATCCTCCAAGGTACTGGTGATTTAACGACACACTTGAAAGATGTTGCCTGTTTGACCCTACCTTGGATTACGATAGAAATACGCGAGGCTGATGTCGTAATTGTTTAGTAAATGGGAAAGCGGCACACGTTAATTCGCACCCCTCTCCCACCGTTGTGATGTCTCATTGGTCAAAATGTGGTGGAGTAGGGAATGGAGAAGTGTTTCACCTTCATCTGGAAGATCTCATCATGCAGGAAGGCGAGTAAAATATTTTCAGTGTTTTTTTGCGTTTTGTGTTTTATGTTATTTCGTTCCACAGGTTCTTGGTATATAATTGTAATTAGTAACCACAGCATTATGCTGAATTTGTCAACGGCAAGTATAATGAAGTAGGCCAGGGGACACCCGGTACACCGCGTCATCCTTGATAGTAATCCTCACCACAGGGGGGGAACAGATTAGTGGACCATCGTTTCGGCTTGCTGGGGCAAGAGAAAGAGAGAGAGAGTCAACCTGCAGAGTGAGACAGCGTTACATCCTGTAATCACTGGTAATGTGGAGAGCGTCTATACGTGATACATATTCACTGGCACTTGAGTATTATTATTGGGCTGTCTGCCACTGAACTATGTAGCCTATGCTGGTGAGAATAAATTGTCTGTAGATTCCACTGGCTTTACTACAGCTTAATGACGGCTGTTAAAAGAGGGAGTTAGTTTATTATCACTATGGTGAGTGTCTGAATAACTATCACGTGTAATTCTCACCGGTTCCTTCCCTATCTCAGGTTAACACTGCTGGGTCATTTATTATGGGGCAGTTTCACCCCAAGTAGGAATTTCCAAAAATGTTGAGTGTTTAAGAGGGGCAAGTTTTTGATTCACTTTATTTCCAAGACTGATTGATGTATGGCATTCCAATTTAGCATTTATCAATCCCTTTCCCATCTCCTCATGATGTACCATTGACCCCACTTTAACTAAACAATTTTGAAGGGGGTAAAATTAAAAATTGTATCTTTGAAACTATTTGAGATACGTCGACAGGACTTTGTATGCACACTTAAGGACCAGACTAAGTCATTAGGGCAATGGCTGTCATTAACCATTAATCTTTTTTAGTTTGATGTTAAAAAAAGCAAACTTTGTCAGTGCACACTGCATCTACCCTCACTGAGCAGGGGAATATCACCCCTTGATTGCCCTTCCATCCTTTCTACTTCCATACACCCTCCTTCCACCCCCCATCTTCTTTCCCTTTAAGGAAATCATTTGATAAGGGAGTACGTTTTGCTGCTTCTGATTTTTAATAATGTGCCGTTTCTGTGCCTTTCTTGCTAAGGACTTAAAATTTGGCACCAGGGCATGTCTGGAGGAGGAGTTTTACTATCTCAGGGACTTTTAGATTACTTTGTATTTTTAAAAGGATAAGTTTTTGATTTGCTATATTTCCAATGCAGTTTTGATACACAGCATCCCAATTTGGCCAGCTTCTTAAATCCATAGATTACCATTCCCTCATTGTGTACTGTCAACCCTTTCTTAACTGTACATTTTCAAGTGGGGGTAGAAATTCAAATTTTTATCTCCATAATGGTTTGAGCTACAGTGATGGGACTAAGTATGCACACTCAGGGGCCTTGTGGCTATACCTCCTTAATGCAGGGAGTACCTGTGACTAGTTTCAATTTTTTTTTAATTCAAGGGTTACGATAATTTTTAAAATTTGCTCCCTGCTTGCTGAAACTATTTCATTGTTTCTTCCCTAGTCCTTCCTGAGTGTTGTTAAGAATTCCCCAGTTTACGCCTTTGTTAAGGTGGTTGTATTTTCGTGCACCTAGGGAATAAAAAATTGAGCTTCAAAAAATGGCTATTTTTGATGCCTATTCTCACTTTTCCTTAATTTTCATAGAATGTCCAATTTTTCTAAATCTCTTCTCCTTTCCTCTCTTGAACTGCCCCTCAAACGATGCCACTACCCTATACGCAGGAGGATAGAAGAGCATAATTGCAAACCAAGTTATAATTTTCCTGTCCATATTTATTGACCATCCAAGGTGAACTCTTTTGCGACAGTAGGTGGCAATCTGTATTTCTTCACAGAAGAAAGTATTGTTAGTAAGACTCAAATGAGAAACTGTGTCTGAAAGGTTTTGCATACTTGTACATCATAGTGGCCTGCATTAATATAGGAGTGGTTTTGATCTAGTAGTTAACATTTTATTCTCTGTGTTACAGATGGGCAGTACTCTATGAAAGAGATAGCAGGAGCCACAAATAAATGCCCATCAGAAAAGTTGTTGGGTTCAGCTGAAATCAGTTCAGCTTCAAAAAGCGTGACCGGTGTGAAAATGAAACCTGTTCAGACAGACTCGTCCCCAGTGTCAAAGTGTGCTGCTACTTTCCAAACACCGGTGCGCTCGTGTTACAAGAAGGTAATGCAGAATGTGAAGGAATTCGGATTTACATCCCTACCGGTTTATGGCACATCATCACCGGCTAGTCCCTTCAAAGTTTCTAATCCGTTTGATGATGCACTTACTCAGCGGTTGCATCTTCCATTTTGCAGTCCATCTGTGTTTGCACGAGTCGTGAGTCCTTCACAGGCAAGTAGGACTTCAGTTGGTTTACCTTAATGTCAACTGTGTTTAACATTTTTAATATTTGTGGAGTACAAGTGATATTCATGTGTTGTTGGCACTTGGATTGACCAATATCAGAAATTTGATAGCAAAAGTGCAAATCTGTACGTTTTTAGGAGTGAAACAAGTCCTCACATTCAAATGTTTACTGTAGTAGCTACGGATCTCCTGAGTGAATGGAAATTTATGCATCAGTTACCTTGTCATGAAAGTGTATGGATGTATTTACTTTTTAAAATATGAAATAACTGCATCACTAAGATAAATCCATATTTCATTGTGGTTTTCAAATAGACAGTTTCCCAGAATTGTTATTTTGGAATGTAGTGATGTGGTCTGGTCTGTAATTCTTGTTTGCTCTTGTAGCTCTCACCTGCTGTAGTGGATATGGTATTGTCAGCCGGCCATGACTTTATTTTTATCTAGTAGTTTTTATTGTTCTGTTTAATTATCTTGCTTTGAGTAGTAATACAAAACCATGCACAATTGTGTTCCTTAATTTATATAGCCAGCATAGGAACCTGGTAAGTAAAATTATGCACTATGGCTATTAATGCACGGAAGCCTAAACATTGTTTTTATTTCTAGTTAACAAGACCACTTACTCATTAATACTGTTATGAAATAGAATAAAAAAATCTTAAACAATAATATAAAATTTTCATTAGGTTGGTGGTGGCACGATACATCAGGCGAGCGGGTTGGGCCAATCAGGAGTCAGCTCGTTCTTCGATGTGGGTGCCCGGCTCCATGATGTGGGTAACAGAAATTGTTGGGACACCAGACGGAAAGGTCGTGGTTGTCGTGGCATGTTAAAGGTTTTTGAATGTAAGGTAAGCAGGCGGTGAAATTTCACTTGCTTATGTCAAAGGCCGCGCTGAGAAAGTTTTTTCTTCATTTGGACTTAACGTCAAGAAATTTAGATCAACATGTAGATTTTTAAGACCTATGCGAGGCGGCATAAAGGCCTTCTAAATACGGACTTGTGCCTTAGCTCATATGGTATGCGTGTGCATGACCGGACATGTTTCATTAACTCAGTTTAAATTAATGCAGTATCTTGGTGGTGCAATTTTTGTGTCATGGCAAGTGTCTCGCGATGAAAGTTAACCGTGAATCAAAGTGAAGTGCTTCTTGTAATAAGTGTGACACAAAAAAAGAAAAAATAAATTAACTTTGAAAAAAAAAAAAAAAGAAATTCCTGGTCTTTGTCACATCTTCAAAATTTATAATGTCTTTACACACAGAAGTTGAAATTTACTGTATCGCCTCTGCGATCCTGCTTTTTTGTTCACTGCTGGCCAGGAGGCCGGCAATGTAACGAGGTCCTAGAAATTTGACAAGGTTTACTGATATGATGTCCATAATATTTCTGCAGTTACATGCCGTGTTATGTTTAGAACTTAATGTCTATTAAAACTTCAGTTAACTTTGACACCGACTAACAGCCAGCGGCGCTAAAGGCCATGACGGTGCTCACGTGTACCGCACGTGCTCAAAGAGGCCGACAATTTTGAACTTTCCTATAAATGTTAATTTCAGGGTAAAAAGTGTTATATTGTCTTTACAGTGTTTAATATGTCTTAAAATGTTTTAAAGTGCTTATACTAATTTTAGTTTTTTAGTTATGAATATTCAAAGTGTCTGTGGCGCCGAGATTAAGAACACTTAATATTCTGGCGAGAACGTCATCACAAAGAGACCTTAAAATAATATTGAAATTCGTAACAAAATTATAGAAATGTAAGACAATGTCTAATTTAATTTGTGCCATTTTATATTCACTATAAAATATTTCACTCAGCGTGCATAGCACTTTCGCTTATGTGAACCCCGTAGGCGGCCATGATAGGTCCGTGCGACGCTTGTATCTGGACAGTCTGTCGAGGAGAGCTGGCGAGGTAAGACACTGTCATGTGTGCACTACAACTTTTGTTCACTGATGTAGGTTTCCATAGTCCATGTAGTTTACCGGTTGATCTTTGCTTGCATGCGTTTTTGCCAGACATTTTCCCCAGCATTATGCTCCCGCTTTACTAATTTTGTAGGCCCTTGTGGCATTTTTAACTTAATTGAGGCGGTGTAGGAGAAAGATGTCGGAGAGGTCATGCGACCCGCACATTTTGAATCAGACGCCATCTGCCCATGTTTATGTCATTTCAGTGTAACTTCTGCATAATTGCTACACAAAATTTTAAGAGCTTTATTTTTCTGTATGTATTTAAGATAATTCTCGTGTTTGAATATTTTACGGCAACATCACGTATAACCACATGGCCGACTGAAGCCGTCATTGTATACGCCATCGTTGCGTTTTAAGAGCTTATTTATATAACATTGTCTGTGCAATCATTTATTTCAACTTTCTATATATTTTTCATTCAGGGTTTAATGTATTTTTCACGTATATAGATACTTTTGTACTTGACCACGTGGTCACAGTAATGTTTGATTTTACCGCCATCAGGCATGTTACAAACATGTAACAACTCTAATCGTAAAGATAATCACTTGCTCAACACAAATAATATTTTATCTGAATTTAGTTTGCCATTTCCATGCAGAAATATTGCACTCTCACCTGCGCCATGTGGTCCGCTACGAACTTCATTCAGCGGCACCCGCGCCACCTAAGCTTGTTTTCACACGTGTGTGTTTATTGTGAATATTCATCTCGTGTCCCATCTTATTTCATGTCTCATTCAAGGGTGTATGTAATAGTGTAATTAGTGTACGGTGCAAGTACTCCCGTCCTAGCCGGCTCTGTCTGTAGGCCGTCACCACACTAACCACGTGCTGGAGGGCGAGTTCCAACGAGTTTGTGTTAGTGATGCCGAGTAATCTCTTGTGTGTATTAAGGGTATTCATTTGTAGTTCACCGGGTCCTGTCTTCAGGGAAAAACCGTCAGTCCACCCTAGTGGCTGTCAGCCCTCTTCCCTTGTGAAGGCTGTGCTTTCACGCACCTTGGTGAGATCATCCATTTAGACGTGCGCTAGATTAATTATGGGTTGGGGAGCACCCAAGCGGAATTGGCTAGTCATGACTGAGATAACCATTTCATTGGCACGTTGATGTGTATAAGCAATATCAATGAAAACAAGTCTACAGTGAACTCAATTTTTTATTCAGCAGTGACAGTGTCCTAGCCACATAATGTTTATCAATTGTTTGTTTCAGTGATTTTATTAAAAGTTTAGTATTGCCAACGTGTTTGTAAGTACGCACGGGTGAGGCGGACACACAGAACCCACAACATCCCTGAGAATCCTGAGTCACAATAGTGCGGTATTTGGGAAGCACCGTTGGCACCCAAATTACCAGCAAATATTTGTGTCATTGTTCGTGTAGTGTCTCACCCGACGGCGTCCACCGTTTATCAGAATTATCCAAAAGTTTAGGCCTGACTTGGTCTATATCTGGTCAGTAATCCTCACTGTTTATTCGGAAATGTTCAATATAATATATGAACTGCGTACTGCATCATTAATATTGTATTCGTAAATATTTTTGTGCTTTAAAATATCATATTTTGACTCGGTAAAATACTTTATTTTTGTGGTTATGTTCCAGATCATAAGGAAATAAAAATATCGTACATTGGGTCTGGCGATAAAAGGTACTGCATCATTAACATCAATCAAAATTACACAACACATTGTGTTTTTGTGGTGAAATTATTAATTTAAACTAAATGTTCATCATACCTTTATGTCAGGTTCACAAATAACATTGTTGGATCAGTAATGTCATTGAAAATAAAATTCTTACTTTTTTTGGAAATGATTATAAATTTTAATGGAATGTTCCAAATACCTGTACATTAGTTCTGTTTAATGACATTAGTTAATTATTAACATTGTTGAAATAACAGACAGTTGACAGTTTTAGAAAAGTAACACGGCCACAATTTATCCTTCCACTGCAGCTGTTTTGTCAGTGAAGAAAAAGACATTTGTAAAGGAATGTTTGAGTCCAATGCCTACTTGCATTTTCCTCTTTCCTCGTGTTTCTTGTCGTGACAGGCACTAAAAGACTAACAGTAATTAATGTAGAATATTATAGCTAGGTTGGCATTCCAACTTCATTAAGTTTGGTAATTACCAAGTTGTATATAAGGCTTCTGTTTATTTTGTTTAAGGGAAAAGGAAACAGTGATGCTGGGAGGGATAGTTTCACGTCTTTCGTGAGATGACATTATTTTGATGGAGCAGTGGAAAATTTTGCTCGTATGGAAATAATATTAAAATTATTTAACTTCAAAAATTTTAACTTTAATGAAAGCAAAATGTGATTCATATACATTGCTGTTCTTATTCGTATAGATGCAACAATACACACACACACATTTGACCGAAGTTAACCTTACACTCGTTGAATTTACAATATAGACAAATAAACAAATATTATTCATTCACTACAAAAATATGGAAAGTGCGGCTTTTTCAGGCCACGTGCATTTCAATAATTAATTAACAGTTTACAAAACACGCAAACTTACTGTTTGTAAAATTCGCAATCTCTTGAACACTATGTTTTCTATGGCTCTGCAGTACACTTCGGCAGACACCAAGGTTAGGAATGTTAATATAATCAATTTAAGATGTGTACATTTTCTTTTGTTATTCAGGACAGATTTATGTGAAATTTGTAATCAACATCTGATAGCATTCCTCCACTTAGCCCTTGGCCAAATATTTTCTTTTCCACATACACAAATAGTTTACTAAACACACCTGGACGGACCTCGGTCCATAAAACGTAAACATCTACAGTCCATTCCCCACTGGAAGAGACTTTCTCAGAGCCCTGCTAAATATCTACTTTCAGACCTGTTTCATATCCTTCTGCCAAATGCAAACAAACATTGCCATGTGACTGCCATGTAGCATCTGTCAAAATCAATGTTTATATTCCATTGTGTGTTTACATATGTTCATATACTTTCGCTACACCTAAAAATAAACGTTGAAATGTGACTTCTATTTTGATACCTGTCAAATGTGTTGTTTACTGTTTACAGCTTTTCAAAGAATTCTGTCATATTCCAGAAACCATTCCATAGGAATATTCACAGTTTAGCCCTATAACATTATTTAGGTCAGCTTTATGACGTTTTAAAAATGCCTGAATTGACGATAGTTCTTATGGTTATTTTACATTAGCATATTGGTTTTCCACAACATACATGTTACATGTAATGCACATTAATATTTTGCCACGTCTGTGTTTAACACTGTTGCAACAGCAAGGTTAAGAACAATAGTATTTATCCTTTTGTTATAGATATGTTTTGGGTTATTTCTTTAAAAGGACAGTCTCAGTTGGAATAAATATTAAAACAAAGGAACAACCAGTCAAACGAAAAAAGGCACATTAAATTCAAGCATGCAACTTGTGTTGCTTATTTTTGTCATACAAACTTAAAAGATTGCGGTGAACATGCACGCAAATAAGCTTACGGAAACTTTTATTCCGCTCAGATTTGTATGTATTGCTACTTACTGTTTATTAGGTTTATTGAAATTTATCGGGCTGGGCTTAGTATTTTTCTGGGATTGTGACACAAATCAAGTTACACGACTGTGTTTCAAACATCTAGGGAAAAGGTACAATGTTCTAATAAATGAACAGACGTGGTTGTAAATAATTAACTTCGTCATAAAAACAGTTCACAGTTAAAACGTATAAATAGTGCACATCAAATATTTGAAATCACGCCTACACACAGGGCCAGCGTATCGACCACGATGCAGCTACGGCACGCCATTTCAAGGCCCTGCTACAATGAACCAGGGGATTGCTTGTATGGTGCTGGTCAGTACCATTCTGAATTCTGATTGACGTACCCTGCTGTGACGTCAGTGCTGGTGCCAGTACGGTGCCGGTCTGGTGCTGATGCGGCAGAGTTAGCTGACTGTTAACTTTCATCAGAAACTGACCAGCACTTTGCACGTGATTGGCCGTTATTCTTGCCACGATGATCGAGCATCAGTGAAATCAATGTTATTGCGCAGGCGTATTTAAATTCGGAACTTTATTGACAAAATAAAGTAAAAATTATATATTTGTAACAGAAGTTGCCTAATGTCACTAAATTCCAAAACAATTCGTTATGAAAAGTTTGTTATTATTTCGTACGTGATAACTACCAAAATAGATTGCATGTGTTGTTTTTGTTGTTGTCGAAAAACATAAACAAACATTCAGAAAGTCGGCATCGCGGGAAAACTTAGCCAGTGTAAATATAATCGAAAATAAATAACGTGGAACGAGAAATTGTTAAATATCTATGTGGAAAACGTACTTTAGAGTTAATGAACTTTTGCGCTTGTGATGCCCGAGTGGTCTAGGGCTGAGCACAAATACTCAATAAGAAATAATCTAAGTCAATTTAACACTTTTAATTAAATCAAGTACTGAAATGGTTACACTTTTAATTATACATCTACTTACTAGACGATGTGGCGGGAGACGACATGGGAATTATTAATATAAAATAAAATATGAACGTTAATAGAAGCAAATTCATTTTATAACCACGGTGATGGAGAGTGGAGTCTCAGTGCAGTTCAGGCGAGTCGTCCCAGGCGGTGATGTGCAGTCTACTGCTGAAGTCTCTCGTCCTCAGGTCGTGCATGGCATAATATAGCAACATGAGTGTAGTGTAGTGGAGCGGTCTCCCTCCACCAAGAAGTCGCGCATGAGCAATCTCTCACCAATGAGAAGTCGTGGCGAGAAGAGTCACCAACCAATAAGAGAGCAAGGGTTTAAGGCGTTAGCCAATGAACTGGAACTTTGCACACAGCCCCAAAGTATGGTATCAAAATCATGTGACAGGAAAATAGCACGTTATTCCAGGAGTCATGGGACAAAAATATTGTGAAAAATAGAACGTATTTCCCGTCAAAAGTGGTTAGCAATTGTAGTTACACGGTTGAAAACACTGCAGGCAGTATTAGAGCGGATACAGCTTCCTGTCGCAGGCACTGCAGAACCTGATAAGTTGCGAAAATACTTCACTAAAATGTCCTCTCTCTGAACTGGAAAGCTTGCGGAGTACCCACGGCACTACATCACTCCCTCTTTTGGAAAAGTTTTGTTCGGGCTGAGTAAAACTTTAGAAATATATGTGGCTGAGGCTACATGTGAGTTAGCCATCAAAATGAAGCTGGTTGAAGTATATAGTCTGAAAATGCAACTACTCTGTCAGAAACAACAGGATGTGGACTCGCCAGCAACGGGAATTCAGGTTTCCGGTCGACCAACTAACAGCCCTTGGCTTAGCACTGATGTTGACACAGGAGTCTTCTTTCTTGAAGCTTTATGAAATTGCTTCCAAACTCGTGGTCAACTGAATCATGAAAGTTAACAAAAAGGGAATGAGTTAATAACTATGCCATCAAATAACTTTAAATTTAACTGAACTCAAAATGGGGAGTACCATGCCACCTTCCACATTATTTAAGTTCGCCTTTGTAATTTTCCAAAGTGCAGCTGAAACAAATCCGGTACACAATATACATATTGGATAACATTAAACATCAACACTTCTTACAAATATTTTTCACAGCTCTGTCTGGTGTGCCAAGACTGTTAAACAGTTTGATCATCATTCATTTGTAATGTTCATGGAGTAATTTAACAAAGAAATATTATTTTGTGGAATATATGTGTTCATAACAACATATTTTGTGTTCATTGATTAAATTAAAAATATCTCGTTTTCATTCATTAGGCTTACAATAGTTAAAAATGTTTTCATACTTGAATGAAGTTATCTTGATTTTAGAAGAAAAAAATTATCAATCATTACATTACAATCAAGCAATTTAATACACACATTTACAATCAAACAATTTAATAAACACATTGGGACACTTTGTTTGTTGCTCTCTGGAATATCTGATTCCTAGTGTAATATTAGTTGGTGTAGCATTAAATTTTTAAAATTCTGCGCACTATACTCTGCTTTTCACTGACTACTTTTATTTTTGCCTCTGGGCATCAACATTTAATCACTTTGACGTATAATGGAATTCTTAAAGCAAGTAGTGGCTGTCATCCTTGATGTCGGCTGCAGTGCAGGAACTGTACTCGAAATAGCACACATCTCCGTGGCATCTGCTTGATCCTCAGGAAGTTGAGCAGGCTCTGTGGTCTCAGCTACCTTCCAACGTGGGAGGTAGGCACGTGAACACCTGGCCAGTGTCTCAGACAGGTGCTGTTTTAAAAACCAGATAATGAGTACCAGACATCCCATCATAACAAACCCCACCAAGAAGTGACTGGCGTTTGAGGTGTTGACTCAAATCTTTATATGTTTCAAATCATGAATGTTTGACATGAGATGATTGAACTCTACATCTTCTTCTGTATTTAACTCTGACAGACTAACATTAACTTCAGTTTTCATGGATGCAACACACACTTGTTCACTATTTGTTATAAGGACTGAACTGGAGAGAATTCGACTTCATTAACTTTGTACTTGATATGTGTTACTTTGTTACTGTATGGTAACAAATGAATTCTCTTATTAATTATCAGACAACTGCTTACCTGATACATGACTCCTCCACCACGTGTGCATAAGGACACATTTTAGTAACTTTCATCTTTCCTGGTACTGAATAAATCCAACTATCACCATCTACTGATTTAATAAACACTGGTACGAACGAGTTGCCTAGAACTTCTCTTTTACATATTTTGTAATCCTAAATTCACTAGACAATTCGGAACCTTTATGGAAACAGTCGGGACGTTAGCTGGACAAACTATGTTATACCCGCCTTTACATGACTCATGTCTGCTTCAGACATTAATGCATAGAACTGTCTCTTCTCCGACAGCGCGATATAAGGTGCATCTTACACTATCTGAATGTATCTCTCAAAATTTCTCTCAAACATGGGAAAATGGTGAACTCTATAAATTGTGAAATACCTATTCGCAGATCTCAAAGGAAACTCTATTATCAACTGTATGCTATCAATTGTAGCAAGTGCATGTACCGTCGTTACTTCGTATTAATTTTGAACTTGGTCTAAATCAGTTCCTGCTATCAAAGTCTTGTCCGTGGGTAATTTAAGAGCAATGTCTCGAATTTCTGACAAATTTCCTGGAGTCAATAATGAAGTGGGTAACCTACCAGTCGCTATGATATCCAATGCCACTTTTATTTTCGTTAGCTCTTGTTTATAAGACTGAAGAGTTAATTCTAATTCTCTCAGCAAACTACTGTATTTTAGTGCTTCCCGTAAATTGCTAATCGTTAATCTGTGATTTCTTTCAATCTTTGAGGCTGTTAAAGTATTCCAAGCAGTCGTGTGGTTCAAAGTTTTTATTACTTTCGCTAACATGCCTACTTCCTTTGAGTTTTTCTCTACTCTGGCATTCATCCCTTTCACTAAAGTTAATTGTTTCTGTACTATATGAATCAATTTTTTTTGTCTCGTCCCAACTCACTAGTGACGTGAATATGGACATAATCATGATTTGTAAGTGTACCAAATAAAAATTTCAGAATACTACCACCTGCACCTATCAAACCTCTCTTTTCGAGAGACGATTTTCTGGGTAATGTCAATGTTAATTCATTTACTTCCTCCTCTAATTCTGCAATTAGTCTATCAAGAACATCTATCTCTGAACGTGGTTTTTCAATCTCTTGGTTTCCAGAAAACTTCATCCCTTTAGTTATGTTCAGTTGGTTCCTAAATTCCTGATTAATACTCTCCAGTTTTCTTATGGGTATGTCTAGCACTATTGTCCATCTGTCTCCTGTTAATACGACGTCAATTTCTTGGACCAGAATCATGCCAGCACCTATGGCGTGATCTGCAATGCAAACCAATATACCTCTTATTTAGTTTTTCGCTTTGAACTCGTAATTATCATTAAATTCTAGGTTACATTATATTCTGAGGCTACGCATCACTTATTTCTGCTTCCTCCTCTTCCACTGAGGGGTTTCTCACACTTGAAAGCAAATTATACCTGATACTAGGTTCATCTATTTTAACGCGACAGTTCCCAAACGTTGTCAGTTTCTACATCATCAAAACACTCACTATCATCGAGGGTGCTGTCGTCCCTAGGGTATTCAACACATATTTCCTTTACTTCACCAATTTCTGCTAACTCTGTTATATCTGCTAAAATTGGGCGTGATTTTGAGCCTATATTTTTTTTAACTTTTTCCTCACTTAATTCTTTATCACTTTCACTATCACAAAATTTTTCAACTGATTCTGCTTCATCAATAATCCGTGGGGCTTTTTCCCTACACGTTGTGTCTCTACCTAGACACGAGCTTCTTAGCTCAGTAGAATTTTTAGACAATTTTAATCTATCACTGTGCACAATAACTTTTCTCTTGTCTAATAATACTTAAAATGTGACTGAGCTCAGTATTTTTTTTTAATTTTATGAAGTCCAGACCAAAACTTAGATACTCTGCCTTTGTTAACACTTGGCGTGTGTAAATACACATAACTCACCTACCTCAATATCTGGTGATTTTGATTTCTTATCATAAAACACTTTTTGTCTCTCAAAAGCTATTTATTCCTTTCGCAAGCTTCTTCATGTGCTTCTTTTAACTTACTACTCAAAATATCTACGAGTTCCTTGGCTGTCATACCTCCCTCTAACACATTAGGCTGACTACACAATTCATCTTAAGGGGTAGCCTAACTTCATTCCCATATAACAACTACTGTGGGCTATAATCCATCACTGAATGTGGGACTGTCCTATATGCGTGCACTGCATATGGCAAATATTCTTCCCAATTACTACCGTATTCATCTACGTAATGAGATCATGTCCGCTAGGCTTCGATGAAGTCTCTCAACACGTCCGTTACATTGTGGTCTGAAAGGGGTCATCTGTAACTTCTTAATCTTTAACACTTTGCACGTCTCTAACATCAACCTAGAAACAAAATTTCTCCCTTGATCTGTCAGCAGGCTTCGAGGATAACCATGCCTAAAATAATCTGCTGTACAAAATATTTCGCTACTGTCTCTGCAGTTTGATCGGGCATTGGAATCGCTTCACAGTACCTTGTGAAATAATCAATAAATGTCAACACATATTTATTCCCTTTCTCACTCATTGACAAGGGACCTAAAATATCTAGAGATACCAACTGTAATGGGGAATATACTTGCAGTAAAGTACCTAACGGTGCTTTCATCATTTTCGTACTTTTTCTCCTAAGACAATCATCGCACCTCACAATATATTCATCTACATCTTTATTCAATGTTAGCCACCAGTACAAAGATTTGAGAAGGTTTTGAGTTCGCTTCTAGCCTTGGTGAGCAGAAAATGGAGTGACATGATGAAGACTAATTACTCTGGTCACGAGCGACTTTGGAACAACTACTAAAATTTTGTCCTCTTCGCGTTTGTATAGGATGCCTTCCTATCAATAAAGAAATTTCCCTTATCTGCCTTATTAATTATACTTAGATATGTTTAGTCTTCCCTCTGTTCTTTCTTAATTATTTCTCTAGTTAAATCTTCTGAATTTATCACATTTACCATTCGCGACAAACAATATACATTCACATTTTTCTTGCCCGATTTATGGACTACTTCAAAATCAAACTCTGCTAAACGAAGTGCCCATCGAGTGAGTCTCGAACTAGGGTCTTTCAAATTCAATAACCATCTCAATGCAGCATGATCAGTAATAACAGTAAATTTACGCCCGTACAATTACGCTCTGAACTGTTTTGTGGCAAAAACTAAAGCGCACAATTCTTTTTCTGTTCAGCTGTAATTCCTTTCTGCTGAGTTTGTCTACTGGCATAGGCGATCGGTTTCTTGTGTCCGTTCGTCATTTGAGACAGGACAGCGCCTATGGCATAATTACTAGCATCTGTACTCACAATAAATGGTTGTGAAAAATCTAGATATACAAGAATCTGATATGAAATTAATTTTTCTCTTAACATTTTAAAAGCTTCCTTTTGTTCTGCTCCCCAATTGAATGGTTTATATTTCTTAGTTAATTTCATCAATGGTCTCGCTATATCTACGAAATTCGGTACAAATTTCCTATAATACTAAAATAAACCTACCACTGACCGAACTTCTGTCACATTTTTAGGTCTGGGGAGTTCTTTAATTGCTTGTAGATTTTTCTGATTTTGTTCTATGCCTTTTGAACTTACAACATGCCCTAAGTATTCTACACTATCTTGTACAAATGAACACTTACTAGGCTGGATTCGCAAATTAGTTTACTCTAGTCTTCCCAATACTTTACTCATGCGCTCGGCATGTTCTCTCACAGTACTACTAAATGTTATAATATTAAGGTATATTAAATACTGATCACCTAACAAACCTGTTAGAACATAATTCTCCATTAACCTATCAAATATAGCTGGGGCATTATTACACAGTCCAAACGGGAGTCTATTGAATTCATATTTCCCCATGAATGTAGCAAAACTCATTTTCTCCCTATCACTTTCTTCGAACTCAATTTGGAAGTAGCCACTCGCTAACTCCAATGTTGAAAATATTTCGACCCTTGCAAGGAATCTAACATCTCCGTGACATTCGGAATTGGATAAGGATAGAGTTTTGTAACTTTATTCAACTGACGGAAATCTATACAAAATCTCATCTTAAAAACAACCGTCTTTATTTTTCTGTTTCACCATCACTACAGGAAACTGCCAAGTGATTTACACTCTGAAATAATATTTTTATCTAGCATGTCATTTATTTGCTCTGCAATTACTGGTTTCAATGCATGCAGTACTCCATATGAATTCTGCTTTATTGGTCTAGCCTCTCCTGTATCTATGTTATGTTTCAATAAATTTGTGCACCCGAAATTCGAATTATCTTTCACTAGAAATATATACGTAAACTTTATTAACACTGGGAACATTATATTAAAAATCACTCTTACTCAAATGTTTTAAATTTGTTTCTAACAATTTTCTCTACCTCTATAAATTCATCTTTTCGTAGTTCTGGTAACATTTTACCCTTCTGCTTCACTGATTCACTATTATGTGCCATGTGAGTTTCAAAACTCTGACTATCTTGAGTCACTAAATAATTTGGCACATTTAACATTTTATTCTCTTTATTCAATGATTTACACGTATTTTCCGTGCAAGTGTCACAACTCTGACTACCTTGAGTCTGTACATGAGTTGGCTCATTTATTCTTATTTTATGTGAACAATCTAAAATCGGTGCCAATTTTTCATCTATGCGCATACTTTCAAAGTTAACTTCTCTGTTTTTACTACTTTTTACATTACTCTGACATCTCAAATTATCTCGACACTTACACTTTTTATCACGACATATTAAACTTTCATCACGTATCAAACTTTGACAGTTACTACAACAATTCAAACTTTTATGACGGGACTCGGGGTTTTCATTTGGAATCGGAACTGCCTCTGCTCGGCATACACTATCTCGGCGGATTTTGGGGACACAGCGACAAAATCTGTCCTGTTCCGTGACCTCGCTAACTAATTCACTCACTTTATGGCTGACACAAATCGAGGGGATTACTGCTTCGGAGCCTGGAAGCGAACACTTTTTATCTTTGTTTCTAGGGACACCTGCGAGGATTTTCTCCTGTGGTTCTATTTGTGGCGACACTAAATCACTTTGTTCCGACCCAAGACTTGTACAACTTCTCTCGGATATTTGGGGTAAGCTATCTACGCATAGGTCCCCAGCAACGTCACTGACAAGTGTGACAAATCCTATTACCATACCCTTTGGCACGACGAGCGTCTCATTAGTAATGTTCACGATTTTTGTCACTGCCCTTACTGATTTTACTAACGCACTGTGAGGTTTCCTTGAACCTTCACTGTGAGATTTCCTTGAACCCTAAACTTGACCTAACCTGTCAGTAGTCCTCTCGACATGACCACTTACTTCACATGTCGCTTCTACATCTTCCGTGCGACTAGGACACCATGTCCTCTTGCCACCTTTGACGTGATAGCAATTAGGAACGAAACACTGGGATGTATCCCTTTGACCCAAAACAAAGGGATAACACACTGGTCACTCACCCTCATAAGTGCCTTCATTTCAACTACACAGGTACCCTGACAGTCGTTCACCCCGTCCTCCAGATTCGTCTCACTGAATCTATTACATGTCCCTATAGAGTTTCTAGCTGTACTGCTCCTACAATACACCTCGTTCTCTGGGAGGCTCTTACCGGTAAGAATTAAGTTGCATATCGCCCTTGCCACACGGATGCCCAGGTACATTCGTCAATTTCGGTTCGATAAGAAGCAATTTCAAGTCAGCGTCCCTACCGCCATGTGCAAAGCAACATCTATCACTGTCTCCAATTTTGGTGGCAGAATCGTGTGCTGTGTCACTTTCACTTCATTGTATTGATTACTGTTCACAGATCCAGATACATGTTCAGAGATGGCCATGCTCTCAGTTTGTTTCCACTGCTCTTTCTCAATTATGCAAGTTATTGAATTATATGTATCTAAATCAAACGTATTTTTGAGATTCAATGTCTGTTCTTTCAAGTCGATTCTGGCGTCATAATAGCGGAGAAAATCGGCTCCAAGTATTCCCTCGAAAGGAACCTCTGATGCGCACACAAAGAACCAACATGGGTAATATTGACCATTTACCCATAACTCTACATACTGGGTACCTGCGATCTGGAGAGTCTCTCCAGTTACGCCTTTCTCTCCTAACTGAGATTCATCGATAATATTCCCGCTGATTCTAGGTCGAATGAGAGATATATCGGACCCTGTGTCAATTAAGAATGATTGAGAGTAGCCCTCGACAGGAACTGATACTATGGTCTTTTTTCCCCCTACAACTGTAATTACCACCGTGTGGTGCCCGGGGCTGATACTCGGCTTCTCGCGTTTGGGTGATTACTACCTACATTCTTGTTAGTTTCTCTAATGCTGTTCCCTACGTTCCTAGGTACTTGATCTCGTTGTGGGGTTCCCAAACTTCGGCATTCTCTGATCATGTGCCCAAAACGTCCGCAGTTAAAACCTCTAATATTACAGTTATTACCTTGTTCTGGTCTGTAACTCATGTTCATGGGAGAAACACCTGCTCCTGATAAACTCTTTCTACTGTTACTGCTATCATTCGAACCACGATAACATAAGTTATAACCTCTTCCAAAACCTCTGTTAATGGAAGTATTTTCGCCACTTTTCGCGTTGCCCCGTGCCACACTTGTTTGCTGGGAGACTATGTCATACACCTTCCTCCTCCGCTGAGGATCATCCAATTTTGTTTTGCATTCCTGATGCGCCACTATAACCTGTAATGCTATAGCCATGCATTCAGCTTCGGCCA
Organism: Dryococelus australis; assembly: GCA_029891345.1. Lineage (NCBI taxonomy): Eukaryota > Metazoa > Arthropoda > Insecta > Phasmatodea > Phasmatidae > Dryococelus > Dryococelus australis. Next base: position 160,949,132 of record CM056995.1, read on the forward strand.
TGGTTTGTGGTATCTTATATCTTAACTGCTGACCTACGTTACCTTGTAACCCGTCGGTGAAAGCTGCTAATAACCTCTTTTCGGCTTCCTGATTCAAAATTTCCTATTTCTCTCAGGCTCATCTAAATGCTGAACTGTTTTCTCACATAATTTGTGACACCTATCTGCAAATGTCTGCACATCCTCATTATTTTTCTGTCTAACATAGTGCAGCATGTAGTAATGAAATTGCAACGGCTGATTTTCCTTGAATCTGCCGTTCCACTCATCTTTCAACATTTTAAATGTTATATCCCCTCATAATCTAGGACATGTCGCAACAAAATGAGACGCTAAACCTTTCAATTTCATTTTCGCTAATTTTACTTTGTCTTTATCTGAAAGATTTCCTGGGCTTGCTGCGCTTTCTATGCTTTCTAGAAAGTCGTGTACCAGTAATGAACCTTTTTCGCCAGTCCATATTTCTACTAATGAAATAACTGCCAAATCTTTAACTTGAGCTGGTACTTGAGCTTGTGCTGGTATCGTGTGGGCTAGTTGACGATGTCTTTCGTCCTCCATGCTACCAGAAAAGTGCTACTATAACTTATTAAAATTTATTCATTCAATTTCGAAAGAGGAATCCAAGTCTTATGATCATGAGTCCATTTCTTCGGAGAATCGTAATGAGTACTACTACTTGTAGGTTTAGTTTCATGAATCGTGTTCAAATTTTCTCTCCTAGGAACGGCAATAAGTTCCGCATGTGAAAAACTAGTAGACGCTTCCTCACGTTCTACGTTCACGTCTTGCGAAGTTGAAGACAGTGTGTTCGCAACTAGGTCAAACCTTTCTATTTCGAATTCTGGATAAACACGATCTTGAGGTATGAACCTCTTCACTATACGAATTTCAATTTCCAACACAACTCGTCCAGGAGAATTTTCTTACTCGAATACTTTATATGCGGGAGTCGGAAAAGATCGCTTGGGTTTTTCCCTGAAAGCTATTTCCAATCCTGAACCTGTAGTTAATGCATTCAACTTAGCATAAAATGGCTCTACTTCAGACACGTCACAAGATGTGTGCTTTTGAAAAAATTTCTGTATCAATTTATATGAATACTCTTCTAAACCCTTCAATGCTTCAGTACTGCTAGTTAAAACTATGTAGGTTGTCAAAACTGTAATCTCTACTACCTTCCCTTCTTGCCTCTGAAAAAATAATACGCGTCTTAGCATAACGCTTTAGTGCTTTTGCAAAATACAGCAAAGAAGTGGGGCTGGAACCAGATAATTTCTGCAATATTCAACTCTTACCCAAGTGTGCGGTGTTATATCTTCCAAATCTACGTGACAATCAACATTACCAGTTACTCTGTTATTCATAGGTCCGTGGACATACTCAACATTAAAACGATATGATTTCCTACAGTTCATGTATTCATGATAATCCTGCAAATCTCCTCTTTCACGAACTATCGTATGAGATTCGTCAACTGAAATGCGCACAATCCTAAATTCTTCAGGACACGTTAAAAAGTCCCATTCAGCAACATTGCTCAGCTCAATTACTACATCACGATTCACATTCATAACACAACATGCAAATAAAATAAAACAACTGAATTTCAACTCGTCGGAGGCAAACCTAACACTGTTTTCAACAACCTAACACCTATCATCTATCACCTACAACCTATAAACCTATAACTCTTCGAATTGGGTTCAGTTACAGCCGTCTAGAGTAACTATCCAAAACGCTGCAACCAGTTTGTGATGCCCGAGTGGTCTAGGGCTGAGCACAAACACTCAATAAGAAATAATCTAAGTCAATTTAACACTTTAAATAAATCAAGCACTGAAATGGTTACACTTTTAATTATACATCTACGTACTTGGCAATGTGGCGGAAGACTACATGGAATTTTTAATATAAAATAAAATATGAATGTTAATAGAAGCAAATTCATTCTATAACCACGGTGATGGAGAGTGGAGTCTCAGCGCAGTTCAGATGAGTCGTCCCAGGTGGTAATGCAGTCTCTGGTGTCCTCTGCTGAAGTCTCTCATCCTCAGGCTGTGCATGGCATAATAAAGCAACATAAGTGTAGTGGGGTGAAGTCTCCCTCCACCAAGAAGTCGCGTATGAGCAGTCTCTCACTAATGAGAAGTCATGGTGAGAAGAGTCGCCAACCAATGAGAGAGCAAGGTTAAGGTGTTAGCCAATGAACTGGAACTTTTTACACTGCCCCAAAGTGTGGTATTGAAATCATGTGACTGGAAAATAGCGCGTGATACAGCACGTGATTCCAGGAGTCATATGACGAAAATATTGTAAATAACAGGACGTATTTCCTGTCAAAAGTGGTTAGCAATCATAGTCACATGGTGCTGAAATCACCGCAGGTAGTATTAGAGCGGATACAGCTTCCTGTCGCAGGCACCACAGAACCTGATAAGTTGCGAAAATATTTCACTAAAATGTTCTCTCTCTGAACTGGAAAGCTTGCAGAGTGCCCGAAGTACTACACGCTTACTAATAGTAAAGCGACAATCAATTTTTATCCAAAGGAATACACTCTAATACAAATTTGCAGTCACGTGCAATATACAAATGTAAAAACCACCAATAAAAACATGGCGAAAGTGGCAGTTTGCCAGTTGAACAAACTATGCTTCACCAGCAAAGCACCGACATTTCATTGTAACAGCGTGAATGCAATCCACCAGCACACGGCCGGTACCAGTAGTCCACCAGTTTCGTTGTAGCGGGGCCTTCACTCGCAATGATTAAACGAAACACACATAACAGTATATTTATTACTGCAGTGGAAAAACAGATTTATCACAACATCGTAACTTGCCTAGGTAGGTTTAAAAAACACAACGTCTGCAAACGTGATGTGGTAATTTGAAGTATTTTTTCAGAGTAAGAATAATTTCCTCTTCGTTTAACAAAAAGCAATACACCATGTGATGGCTTGCCACGTCTGGCAACTTCCGATGGTATCCATCGCACCATCATATAATTAAAATAAGTATTCAAATATTAAATTACAAATTAAAAAATCATTATTTTGCTATAATAAGTATGAAATATGCTACAATTGAAAATATGTATAATAGGTCAGATTACTAGCGAAGCAAAACTTCCAGAGTGTAAGAGAGACAAAGAAAAGGAAAGCGAGAGTGACAAGCCTCGTCCTGCAGACAGTTGGTTCCTTGCTCAATAAAACCACAAACAGCGTGCCACTACGGCCTATGCACAACATTTTGCGCTGTTATTTTAAACTGTAAAAATGAAATATGTTGCCATTGGGGTTACCTAAATTTAAATATTTCAATAAGCACCGTTTAATTTACAAATAGCATACTAAAAAACTAGTTAAAAATAATATTTTAACTGAACGATTTCTTACCAGCCATTGTCAACACGTCGCTGCACTCACTGTTGTTAATTCATATGTAATTCGAAATAAATAATACAAGTTATAGAAGATATCAAGGTAAAGTTTCATTTATTCAATAATACAGTACTCTAGAAAGTTAACCACAGTGTTATATATTTGTGGTATTCCAGTTATTAAAAAAACAGGTTGACATGTTACGCCTAAGAGTGATTTTTCAAAGGTTGATTTTCATAGGTCTCTTGAAGTCGGGAATGGACTGTATATCTCACGAAGGGAAAAAAATACTGTTCAACATGGTCACCAACAACAGTTTCTCAAACTACTCACAAAATCAATGAAAACTGTACATTATTATTTTCTTATAAAATACATATTTGTAATCATATACTATTGTTTACGAGCTGAAAAATATGAAGCTTACTATTCATGTCTTTAAATAATGTTTTTTAACATATTTGTGGAATTTTAAAACAAGCAATTCTAGTAATATTTTGTTGTTGCTTTGTCGACCGTACACAGAGAGAGGAACGCTTGTCTAGCTTGGAGTGGGGTAAGTCAGTAAGCTGAAATTGCCCAATTGCGCCCCCATGCTAAACGACTGATAACTCTGAATGCCGTTTTGGATCCCACAATAATTTTGTCTGCTGCGAGACAGTAGGTTCATGGCGGTGTGAGCAGTTACAGAAGAAACTTCGAATAAGCCCCCTGGTGTGCACCTGATGTACACAACTTATAATCAGGGTTATGAGCTACTGTCAGCCTGGAGTTGTTGCTTTGAGGATCTAGTGGTGTAGGCTCAGCTTTGGCTCATTGGCCAGTGTATGTCACTCGCTGGTCATGGAGAAAGAGTTCTTATCATTTCCTTAATGCATCCTGTTTGGGAACCCTATCGTTGTCCCTCTTCCATTCATAACAGGCTGCAATCATTGAAGCAAATGTTCATGTTGTGAGTGCAAATGGCAGCATTGTGCAGTCCAGATACTTGTTGGAAATATTAGGTTCTTTAGTACTGCCAGTCATAGGACAATCACCACTACAGAAAGGCATATTACTTCCCTCTGTCATTGTCTTAAAGGATGGTGTACGTGGAGAATCTGTAGTTTCATAGAGAAAGTTGTTGTGGGATTTAAATTAGCAGACCCTGCAGCTAGTTGTATTTTATGACAAAAATGCTTACAAACTGTTGGATATACAGTTTCCCAACAGCTTGCACCACTTTTGTAACATTGCAGACTTTTCATGGCAGTAAACCTATGAATTATGGTGAATTATAATCCAAGTGTAGGAAACTTCAATGAGGTATGAATATTTTGTAGTTTCATTTGTACTGTTTGTCAGCCCAGGAGGCTGTATGAAGATGTAAAATATTCAGAATAAATTAGGAATTTGAAAGCTACAGTGGTGAATCTATCAAATTGAATATTTTAAATTGTAGGAGAGTGTGTGTTGTGTGCATGTGTGTGCGTGCATGCATGCATGCATGCACGTCACAAAGTATTGGTAGGAAACTGTTTTTTGAGGACTGGTTTGAATTGGGTTGTTGTGTATCCAGAATGAGTAGGAATTAATTTTGATGTCACTACATCGCACAGTAAATGTCATGAATTACGTACTTTGGTGCCAGAATATTGTAAAATTTTAATCCAAAGAATATAACTTAGTCAAAAGTGTACTGGAGGGGGGGGGGGGGTCACTTCCCTGTGGTGCAGGTTTTGGTTGTGGTATGGGAAGAGGGCACTGTCTCATCATAGGAAATAATATAAATTAATCTAATGAAATTAGTATTTTAAACAATTAAGATGTTATTTAAATTCAGTTTTCAAATATTAAAACAAAAGTATCATTTCCAAGTGAGGGAAAGTTTGTTAGAGGGCTCAGTTGCTAACAGACAATCGGTAAACAAAACCTAAAACCTATTGCTTAAGAATTCAAGAGACATCCTACACTATACAGTGCTGATCCACCTCACATTTATTTGTCGTACGTAATATACATGTGCCAGACATTCCTTTTGACCCATCACTAGTTTTTATGTGAGTCATCATGCCAAAAGTTGTACAAGTACTTACTCAACATTATAGTTCCCCTGGTGGGCAATACAGCCACGCATGTTAGAAACTTGTTAGTTCTGGAGCTACCGTGGAACTGATTATGTATGAACACAACTTATTAAAAATTTTCAGTTCAAAGAAAAATTCAACAGACTGATGGTATAGCATTGGTTTAAAGGCTTTCCCCATATAGCTCAAACACAGCCAGCGGCGGGAGAGTGGATATTTTTGGGGACAACTGGGCGTGCCCTGTCTCGTCAACTTCACGGTTGGTTTGCTAAGGGTGGGAGAAGCCACGCGGCAGTGAGAGAGGAAGGTGCGTGCGTCTTGTTGCACGTTGGCATTTGAGACCTGAGTGGCAGATGGTATGTTTGGCCGCAACACCCCCAGCTCCAAGGTCATTGCCGTCGTCCCTCATCGCGAGGTACAAACTCCTGAATTTTCTTCTCCGCATGACACAGCGCAAACTGTCTGAAACTTTCACTATGTTATGCTAGGTGCTGTATTTGCTGCATAAAATTTCAAGTTATTATACTGAAGTGTCTGATATTTCTATGAAACGAAGCACATTTATTAATCAACTTCATAAATTTGAGCATATAGTCATAAATTCACCCTCAGCTTGCCACGTAAAATATGGGAAGACCTTGCCATGAATTCCTATCAAAAATTATTTTAACTAAGACTCACTGTCATGCCAAACAATATTCACTTTTGCATGGGTTACTGAAAGATCAAATTTTTGATCTAGGGACATTTACGCGAATAAAGAAGCTGACGTGATATTTAGAACTTCGTGGTTTAAAAATGCATAACCAAAGGGGAGGAGATGTTTCGTTAAGTTAATGTGTTCTCGGGACTTTGCGCCAAAAAAAGTGTCTGTTAACAGAAATTACATATTCACGATGTAATTATTCCCTGTATTAAATTATATGTATGAGATAATGCATATTTGATAGTTTGCACAAATACATTAACAAAGATTATCTTTGAATGCATTTTGCAATGGAGGAAGTAGACTAACTGTTCAATTAATTAAGACAGTCGCAATTGCAGCTCTTTGTAGTAAGTCACAAGAAACAACATGACATGAAAGACATTTTAATGGCGTATTATATGTGCAGGTACTCTTTAATGTAAGCATGTAATCCTTTTAGTCGTAAGGGATAGTGTCAACGCATGTAGAAGAGAAGAGCATAAGATAAGTCAAACACACAGACTTAACGACATAAACATTGAAGAAAAATCCTCGAACTTACTTAAAAAAAAATGTATTTACATAACCATAAAAATAGTTGCCCTTTCACATTTACAAATTGTTGTCAGAAATATGAAAGTTTTGTAATTAAGTGTTTCAGTTATCATTTGTGAGTCTAGCTGGTTTTTTCTTTTTCTAAAAGCTTTTGGACACAAGAACATTATTCACTGCCATGCAATACCTAAATTGCGTAGAAAAAAACGTGAATTCAAAGCTAAAATAAATTGCTTCATTACTAAATTTGAGTACAAACTTTAGACAAGTAATACTAGATTGGAAGAGGAAACAAACTTGGAAACAGGGTATCGAGATGGATTAAAAATGTATAATTACAAATTTTGTACATATCATGAATCGAGACCCGGAAATTTCGCGGATTCATCCCACAACAAGCTAAGCTCCACAATCCGGTATGTACTTGGTGCTTACTTAATTTATTGGCTATTGATCCAGTTAAACCTCGGACAACGTAGCACCAGATTCGGCCGTATTTTTACTGTAGGTTACTTATTGGTTCAAATTTGTCCAAGGGGTGGCTTACAAAATGCGATCCAATTGGTGAAAAAAGGTCAAATGTACATGTGTTTCAAGTCTAGCGTGGCTTAAAATGATCTTGCGAAATTTCCGGGTCTCTGATCATGATACAAACTTACACATAAAGAGAGAAAGATTCTAGTAGATACTCATAATACCTTCAAGTTCATTCACATAGTAACAATAAATTAAAACTCGCATATTTCTTTTATGTCACAACCAAACAAGACTTTGTGTGCATTAATCTTACATAAACTAGTCCTAATTAATGGTATAATGCACTTATTTTCTTCATGACTATGCCTTATAAATTAAATGTGTGTAATTTATAATTTACTTTTTTTTTAACTTTGATGTAATTTTATTGTAAAAGGGACAAGCAAAAAGTATGCGGAAAAAACCAGGTGATCAGAAAATTATATTGACTGTAGAAATATTTAAGAAGGGTATACAGTAGACTCATTGTTACGAACATCAGGCACTTACTAAAAATCTGTACATTATCATCACTATAAACAACTGATTAATGTGTTTGTGTGAGAGAGATTTAGGCGCCTTGTAACAGGCGATGTCTTCAGGTGGAAACGTGGAGCAGCACCTTATTGCAATGGTGAGGGAAATGAGAAAACCCCAAGGAAATCCATCGGCAAATGGCGACGTCCTCCATGTTTCATGCTTGCGAAATCTAGTGACCCCGCAGGGAATTGAACCTGGATCGCTGCAGTGAAACATGAGTAATATGACCACAACACCATCACAGTTCTCTAACAGCGGAATATAGTCAGTGTACTAAGACCCATGGTTGTAACAAAATAAGGGAAGGTAATACTAAAGTAAGAGAAAACAAAGCTCAAGATAAAGCAAAAATCATGTTGCTGTGTACAGTATTTCCGAACAATATTACTATGACAATAACGGACGCAAAATCATCCGAACCTGAAGGTTAATTTGCCTATTGGTCACTTACAGTTATGGCAATTTGTGCTGAGTTTTACTGTTGTATTGTGGAATTGGATGAAACATTTATTTTGATCTTAGAAAAAAAATCATTAGTCTTTACATTGTTGTCAGAAGTTAAGATTTTGAATACTTTGGCTTATTTTCTTAAATATACTGAAGCATCAGTATAATATAATGTTGCACCTATTTGTCTGAGTGCATTAAATTTGAATAAAAAATGCACGAGATCGTATCAGACTTTTTAATTCATAAAATATTCATTCTTAAACAAATAATCACTCAATATATAAATTTTAAAAGCTTTGAAAATTGAATAATAAATGCAATATGACACATTTAGATAGAAGAACTTTCAACAGTGCCACAGAAAAATAACAACAATGTTGGTTGGGAACTATATATGAAATCACTTTTAAATAGTTTTCTGTTTATTTTAAACCCCAAAATACTACTATTCTTTTAACATTAAGCAATAGTATTACGCATGCAATATACGCCTGATAACTGCAACAAGAATAACAAAGAGTAGCGAATCTATATTAATACTATTAGAAAGCTACATTCTTCCAGATGGACATAGGCTATTTCAAGTGGCGCCTCAGAGACCCAGTGGGTAGAGTATGCCAAGTGGGGCCGCATAGGCCCAGTGGCTAGATCGATTCCAAGTTGGGTCGCAGTGGCTCAGTGACTAGAGCAATCCCACGTGGGGTTGGCCCAGTGGCTAGAACACTCTCAAGTGGGGCTGCAGTGGCTCAGTGGATAGAAATATATCAAGTCGAGACGCAGTGGCCCAGTGGATAGAGCGATCCCAAGTGAGGAGGCAGTGGCTCAGTGGCTAGAGCACTTTCAAGTGGGGCCGCAGAGGCTCAGTGGATAGAAATATATCAAGTGGGGATGCAGTGGCCCAGTGGCTAGAGCAATATCAAGTGGGGAAGCAGTGGCTCAGTGACTAGAGCAATCCCACGTGGGGCGACAGTGGCCCAGTGGCTAGAACACACTCAAGTGGGGCCGCAGTGGCTCAGTGGATCTTAATATTATCTTAATATTATAAATTCGCAAGTAGTCACAATTTGTTGCAGGTAGTCCGCAAGTAGTCACAAGTAGTTGCAAGTAGTCGCAGGTAGTCACAGGTAGTTGCACAGGTAGTCGCAAGTAGTCGCAGGTAGTCACTGGTAGTCTCAATTATATAGGTTTGTATTTTATTATCTCCATAAAAGCTGAGCAAAGTGATGCCGGACTGCTCAAACAATACACTATAAAAACAATACAAATACAACGCAGTAGTTATAATGTACATTTTATAAAAAAAACCTCAAAACATTTACACAATTTACACACAATTTCAATATGCATCCTAGCAAACATACATTTGTAAAAATTCTAGTCAGCATAAACTTGAACCATACTTGTTTTAAAATTGCAATATTAAAAACAAACATATTTACCAACTTTTACATTTAATTGTCGATTATTATTCCTTTTAAGTTTTGGCTTGTTAATTTAGATTGTTACAGTAACAGTTAGACCTGTACAGTACTGAATTGTTGTACTTTCGCTTTGAAGTACAGTGGTAACAGCAGCGATAAATTCTTTAGCTAATAACTGACAAGAAACACTATGACAACAGATGGTACCTTATCGTAAAAATTTTGAGCTTGGCGACTTTTCATTATTATCTGTAAACATTTGTTACTTTCTATCATTATTGCCTGCCGTGTGTTAGGGAAACTATTTCCAGATGTGCACTCTAAGAGTAAACGGGTGTGATTCACCCGAAAACAACTAAGCTGCGTAAAAAACATCTAACATGCTAGGTAAATCAATAGAATTTTAGTAATACCATATTAATAAATATTTTCACAATAAATCACCATATCCAACCACTGGCCACTAATGGCACTAACCCAAGCTTTGTACATTTCCAAACATGGGTACAGAGATCATAAAATTGATGTTATCAATTTAAAATGCCTTACATTTTGCAAGTTCTATTTCAGAAGTTTTTTCTGTTTCTTCGCTTACCCAACTCCATTGAGATATACATTAAGTAGGTCCTATGAATGAGATGCAGAATATGTGATAGTAGAAAGTTGACAAAAATTGTCCCAAATCTTCAACTAATTAGTTTGACTGAATTCTACTTATTTTTTGTCGCCTTCAGTCCAACATTTTTTCGGCATTTATGATGTTGTCTGGATCCTGTATTGGCAGCTGTCTTGCATATCTAAAATCAATTATTTCTGGTAACAGACAGTTAAAATAAAATTTTGAGAGCTTACTGATCATTTTTTCTCTCCAGAAATCGTCATTCCTTTCAACTATGTCGCACATTATGTCCTTGGGTGACTAAACAACAAAGCAACAGAATTTTATTTTTGCAACATGAAGTATTCCTTGAACTTGATACATGGAGGTATCATATGTTCTCAGTTTCGGTACACCATCTCGAATTTCAACGAATTTAATATTTTATCTCCAACTGCCTCTAGTGGTGTAACAAGGTTTGCTGTAGTTGGACACTTCACTTCTAGTACAGCAACTTCACCAATCAACCCATCTGGTGGATGCCCCAAGAAATGGATGTTCTTCTTCAATAACCAATCTACATTGGTAGATGGAAATATTGTTTTCAGTGGTAAACTGGGAAAGAGCAACAGCTTCTTTTTCTAAGCCCCATGAAGTATTTCTGTTCCCCTTAAAAATTATTGTAAGGGATTTGCTTCACTACTTTTGTGCATGAGATGGTTACCTTCGTTTTGCAGACTGTTTCAAAGAAAGATGCAGTTAATTGTTTGCTTCAGTGCTCCTTCCATTCGTGACAAGCACTTTGTTCTCTAGTAATTTCTTCAACTTCGATCTTATCCTCTTGTTTTAAACTTTGCGAAAACAAAATCTGCAGCTGTTTATAATCTGCCTCACTCATGCCTTCTTGAACAACTGCTGCAGAGGGGCCATTGTCACTGTCTGACCGATTGCATCATAGATTTGGCCTGCATGTGATACACACTCTTAAATGGCTTGTATAGATGTGAGCTTTGTGTGAAAAAGATTAACTCCAAGTTCTGAATACTTGTGCGTGTTTACAGGAAGAAAGTTCTGAATACCTGCATATGCTTACAAAAATAATTAACTCTAAAAATTCTTCAAACAGAGATAGTACACAAATTATGTTTATTGCCACTCTACTATAGTTAATATACGGTCATTTAGGCACTTTTTAAGAAAACTTTTCATAAACCTTACCCATAACTGCATACAGCTCAATATAAACAGTGATTAGCATATTTACCGAAATTCAGGCGGTGAGTAAAGGGAAGTTCGTGTATAGCGATCTCGTTAAGTGCAACGTACATAAATGAGTGACAATTTTATTTTATTAATTTTTTTTTTTTTTTTTTTTTCAAAGAAGTAAATTAAGAATATGTGTAACAGAACAGTTTCGTTTTTTTTTTTTTTATTGCGTCACTTGGTCATTTATTGTGTGGTGGACGGATACACAACAGAACGAAAATTAATCGGAACATAGCTCTCGTAAGTACTTAATTAACCGCTAGACATAAAATTAGGGTTACTTTCGCGTACTGGTTTCACTGGATAACAAAAAAGTTGATGTTTTCTGATTTTCATCTGAACAGATTGCTGATTTTCTGTTTGCAAAAATAACAACCACTTACATCTACAAGATTTTTTTTTTTTTCAATTATGGTAAACATGTATCTACACCAATAATTCTGTAAAAATTACTTAAAACATGAAAAGTAAATACCTACCTGCATTTACATTTCCATAAGCATGTTTATTTCTCCCTTTCAATCCATGGGACTTGAACCCAAGATGTTTTTATCGAAGTTATTATAGTTTTTGTTGCCTGAACACAATGAGTCATTTACCAACCATTAGTCAACTTACCTCTTTTTAGAATATTCTGAGAGTCCTATTGGAACTCTTTTATTCCTTCTTTTGGCGCTAAAGCCGGCCCTACGTGATGCTCATTTCCGTAGCAGTTTTTATACCAATTTCTGTTAGCGTTTCTGCTCCCGTGTAGGTTACAATCCAGTCCCCTCTGGAGGGGTCTGGCTCCAGGTATAACAGTTTTCGAACCCATGGGAATGCCCAAAACGGTAACAGAATGTGTTCTAATTTTCTGCTATACCCACGGAGCTGCGACAGACAAGATGGTGGATACCCGAATAATATACTTGGGTCGTATATATCCGTTTACGAAAAAATTACGGGTTCTGCAAAATGTGTTTATGTACAAAATGAAACTTAACGTATGCGTAAGTAATGGGAAACGTTTCAGTTAAAACCCACAGTCATAATAAAATAATAAACACAACTTTACAAATACGTGACACCTATGGACTTTTATCAAGTATTTAAACTTTTACACAACATGGTTTGGGAGTTGTGTCCGTAGCTCAGTGTTTTGGTGCGCAGGATTACACCGCATAATTTTAGGTTTTAGAGTTCAACATGTGTAACAACCTTTTTTTTTAGTTATTTTATGTGATACATTATTACGGTTTATAATTGAAGCTAATGCCAGAAAATACTTATTTTAGAATATCTTTGTCTCAAAGCAATAATACAAACAAATAATACAAATCAAACCTAAATAAAAATAACCACAGGCAGCTGATTGCACTGAGTAGTTGTTTGCTTATTATTGATTCTATACAAAGGAACGCTAGAAATAAATGTTTTCAAACAAAGGCATAAATTAATACACAACAAACTGAGTTACACATCCAACTTGCAAACGAGAGTTGTAAAAGTGTAATTTAATCTGTGTAGAATGAGTGATGTTAACCCACTTACATAAAATCTTTATCAATGGTATTGAGATATGTTTGCCTTCTTTTAGTCTCCTAACCATACAAGCTTATTTAACTGCGGAAAGCACAAGATTTATTATTATGCATGTTAAAGATATACATTTAAATAATTTAATAATGTTTTAATTAGTCGTGTATACGTCCGCTGTACATAAATGGTAATAGAGTACCTTGTTTGTTTTATACATAAGCCTATCATTTTCCATGCATTAATAGTTTTATGTTTGTACTCAGAAACTGAAATAAATGCAGTGTTCAGGGAAAATAATAATCAACATACTTTTTGGGTGTACCACAAAACACCTACATATAATATTTGATTGCATTTGTACCCCTGCTAACTGTGGAATGTCTGCCATTTGCGAGTTGTTTTTGCCTGCCATTTACAATTTTCTGGTAGCACTTTAGATAATGTGTGGGTATGAACTGACGGATTCTTTCTTCTCTTCTGCTGCAGAAACTTTTATGCCTTATGTTGTGCCCATGGGTATAACAGAAGGTAGCAGAAATTGGGTATCGTGTAGGGGCAGTTTAAGAAACATTCATTTTTTCTTCCAAAATCTGCAGTCTTTGCTTGTGCCATCCATAAGGACAGAAAAAATCACGCACCAAGACTTGACAACTTCTTCACTCCGCGACACTAAACAGAAACTCTCCCCCCCCCCCTTTTTTTTCTCATACCCTTGGCCAGTGGTCTTTACTAGGGCTGCGGCGTGCGGTCAGAGCCAGGGATCCTTCCATTCCTGGTTTCCCCACTGGTCTCATTTCCCCTCCTGTGCCTGCTCTCAAGGGCCAGGTCAGCGCTCGCCCCACTCCGCTCCCCCATGACTAGACTCGCACAGCCGACGCGGACAAAGCCGAGAATGCAGCACCTGCTAGGAGTGGGGAAACTGCGAAATATAGCTTCACATTTATTTTGTTTCTCCTGTATTCTTAGCCGTGACTATAGTGTTTTAATACATCATTTTATTCACAAAAGATGCAGCTTTGTTACTTGTGATAAAACTATTGTTTTGCAAAGGAAGATTCATTATAAAAAAAGTTTTCTATGTAGCAAATTCTCGCAGAATTAGTAATTTTTAAAAGCTATATTTATAATCCAACACAATATCTTCGACAGTAGTTATAAAGTACGCACCTACGTCTTCGCTCTAAAAAATAGTTGTCATAAAATATTGCTTAGTTTTTGAGAAATAAGAGTAAATAAAATGGCTTGAAATGATGCAGATTTTCTATGTAGGGAGCCCCTTAATCTCTTCATCTTGCATGACAAACATATGCATGGAAAAACTTTGAAAAAGAAGCCCTAAGTAAACTTTACACTGCACCCAAAGTCTGGCTAAGATATTTTGGTCATACATTCCTATTTTGCCAACGCGATCTCAACAAACTGGGAAACTAAGCTGACTGCCGTAATCCCCTCAGACCTAGTACAGTTCAAATATAAAATTAAGTACAATCAAAGCCACCCTTTCCTGGATGTACTAGTTTGTCGCATTAATGGAAAATCTTCCACGCAGGTCTTCAAAAAGGAATTTGAGTTTCAGCCATGTTAAAGACAAGAGAGTCCTGACACGTTAGAAGATGATGAAGTTGCTGTCTTCAGGGAAGCAGTAGCTGCTATATACTAAAGATGGTAACTCTGCAGTGCATACTTACATATAGAGTAATGCTTTTTGACTTCAATATAGCCAAAACCAATAAGCCCAAGGTACTGAAACGCTGAAACTCTAAAATCATACAAGATAATGGCCCATTACAGCACTATTAATGTGTCAAATTTGTGGGGTGGTCGTATGAAGACACAAATGTCTAAATTTAATGCTGACTGCTTGAATTGTCAACATACTAATTTTTGTTGTGGGTTGAATATCATAAGATATGGCATAGCATAGGAAAAAAATTTTAATCACCACCGTTTTGAAAAATAAGCAACTTGCATGGTTGAGAACTGTAGAAGTCAGTATTACTAAGTAAAATAAGTGTGTGTACGTTGATGAAATTGTGTGCATGAATTCAAAGTTTTTTAGAGTGAACAAGCAAAGGTTGGAGAGGGGGGCGATTAAGGTAAGTAAAGTGACACACACATACATGCACACACACAAGACACATCCACACACACACACGAATTAGGCTAAAAATAGTTGCATTAAAAAAGCTTTCATTATATTAATAAAGAAGACCGGTACAGATATACAGGGTGAGTCTGAAAGATACCAACAAATGCCGGCAGGTGATTCCTTTGGAAAATATTAGAAGAAAATGTAAGAACTGCGTTTTCCGAAAGTGATAATTAAGGAAGCTGTGGGCCCCCAAAAGTCGGATTTTGAAATGCCTCAAGTTGAATATTTTTGAAACTACTTGAGACTAAGCGACTAATTGCAGAATGGTTGTTTTGTATAATGGAGATAGTTCACCTCAAGAAACATGGTTGGTAATAGCATCCCCTTATATTGGGAGAGAGTGGGTTGCAACCCTGTGTTTGCACGAATAGTGTTGACTAACAATTGTAAGTGATTTAGTGCATGAATTTATTAATCAGCACGTCTACATTAACAAAAAAGTTTTTCTTGTCCGAACACTCTCAGGTAAACTGTTTGCAAGAAATCCGTGGCGACATCATTCAAAACAGAAAGCGAGTGGCCTAGCAGGTAAAAAATCCACATCACATGGGACATGTTACTATGTTGAAAGACGGACATCAGTGGTTTCAGACTAATCCTGACGCTGTACATTTAATTCATGAAGTAAAACGTGTACATAATACACAATCAGTTTAGGAATCTACTTCCTTAATTACATGATGTAACACCGAGAGCACCCGCTGTAGTTTACATGTGCAAAGTATCGTGTACATTCCTGAATTTAGGTAATTTGTCGTGACTGTTCAATGAAACTGTTGTCCATCTTTCATCATAGTAATATGTCCCGTGAGTTGTAGATTGCCTACCTGCCAGGCCACTCGCTTTCAGTTTTGAATGATGTCGCCACTGATTTCTTGTAAACGGTTCACCTGAGAGTGTGACAAGACAACATTTTTTGGTAATGAAGACGTGCTGATTAATAAATTCATGCAATAAATCACGTACAATTGTTTGTTAACACAATTTGTGCAAACACAGTGTTGTAACCCCCATTTTCCCAATGTGAGGGGATGCTATGAGCAACTATGTTTCTCGAGGTGAACGATCTCCATTATACAAAATACTATTCGCCGATTAGTCGCTTAGTCGCAAGTAGTTTCTAAAATATTCAACTTAAGGCATTTCAAAATCTGACTTTTGGGGACGCACAGCTCCCTTAATAATTAATTTCGGTAAACGTGGTTCGTACATTTTCGTCTTATATTTTCCTAAGGAATCAACTGCCAGTGTTTGTTGGTGTCTTTCAGACTCACCCTGTTTATATGTAATGTTATGTATTAACAGTTACAGTGTAATTCACAAATGAGGAAGAAACTAAAATTAGAATTTTGAGTTTTGTGTGTTAAATAGGAGATACATTAGAGATCCCATTCTCATGTTGCTACACCCAAGGCTTGATTGACTTATGCTGGTGGTTGCTGCCTGGTAAGACAGACCCACTTTTACGTATTATAATGTATTTTGTTGCCTTTTGTGGTGCAGTAATGTATCAATTTTGATGCCACATACAGGCGAAATTTACTGGAACCTCAGCATGATTTTTAAGTTCATATTTGTAATTAATAGTCCTGTGTATTTTGCAAGTGAAGTCCTGAATGCAAACTTCATCATTAGGATGCCTTTATGTGGTCTGTTATGCAAAGATTTGCTCACATCTCCTACAATATCTTCTGCGTGAGGAGTAAATACCCTTCTATTACTAATTACGGTTATCAGATAAATGCTAGGTAGGATGTAAGTACTGTTAAAAAAAGGGTAAAGGGGGAGGGGATAGTTGAAAATCCTTAAACGCATCCAAAGACTTATACTCTGCGACTTCGTCAAATGTTAAAAACGAGGAAATTTACGGGGAAGAAAAGGAAAATAAGCTGGATGCAGGGGGGTGATGAGATTTAATTTAATTAACGTAACTCCTACGCACACCAAGGTCCAAGGGGCCACTTTGGCTGAGTGGTTAGCCTGTTCGCCTCCCACCAATGCGGTCCACGTTTAATCCCCAGCCGGGTCACTCTGGATTTTCGCATGTGCGAATCGTGCCGGACGATGCCGTTGGTCGACGGGTTTTCTCAGGATCTCCCATATTTCCCCGACCTTTCATTCTGGCGTATTAACTACTCAATCTCAACTACATTATCTAATCTGCTGCAACTGTAGGCATGTAAGCATCAAAATTAAACAACTCTATTACTTATACGACCTTGATGCTCCTCACAGTATCCCTAATAAATGTGTCAACTGCTAGATATGGCTATTCTGGGCCGCCTAGATGCTCTTCCTCTTCATGATCATGGTATAGCACAACTCATGGGAACACTCATCTTGGCAAGGTGGAGATTACCCTAACAAATCTTTGAAGGTGGGCGAGAGAATGGGATGCAGGGTTACTCGATAGAGCATTAAATTAAATAAAAATAGAAAACACACTTATAATCCAATAGAATTTCAGTCAGCAAAAATTTAATTAAATACCTGTTACAGAAGGGAAACTCTCACTATGAAATAAAAGAGGAAGAAGTTCAATAAAAGTGATATTACTATAACAATTCAAAAATAAATATCTGCTACAAGAAGTTGCCAGGGATGAAATTTTATTATGAAAAATTTCAATCACGAAAATGAGTATATCTGTATAATACAATTAATAAATACGAAACATCTCTTGGATTTTTAACTGAAAATAAGTATAACATTTATGTCTTAAACTTCTGTTTAGTTCCAAAACAAAATAAAACATCCGAAAAGACTAAATAAAAATTAGTACATGCCAGTTTTATTTTCAATGATTTTTCTCAAATAGCTTCGAAAGTTAATACATCATTGCTTTCATTTAACTGAATTCTACCAACACAACTCTCTTACATTTAGTTATAATTTTTACAAACAAACGAAACCTTTGGTTACATAAAAAAGAAGAGTCCCCAAATTTGATTGGGAAAGTGATCAAAGGTCCTAAACGGCAAACTGGATATACAACTTGCTAATACTTTCATTTCACAAGTCGGAAGATCTCTAACAGACCTTAAAACTTCCCTAATGTCAATAGAACTGTGATTGACTGACTTTTAAAACCATTCAATACATTTACAACCAATTATCAGCTTTAATTTTTATCTACAAAAAAATTTGAAACAACTAAATTTTATCTTAACCCAATTTTTGACTTTAGTGTTGTCGGGAACCAAAACCACAGAAACTTTACACCACTAGCATAATTGATACTTATCTTTTCTAGTGTTCTACATGCTGCTAGTTCGTCAAGGCTCCTCCAGCCTCCACCCCGAACTTCTTACGTCACGCTACTTTTCACCGGCCCAACCGCTCACTTGAAGGTCTCTACAACGACTCTTTAAAAATGTTGCCTGTCCGCAGCTGGCTTTCACCAAGAGCGCCCAACATCTGGCATCGTGTGATGTTATCGCTCACGTCACCTGGCCTTCAGCCAATCCGAGCAATCCGCATAAACGTGCTGCGGCTCGCAAACAGTATCAGCAGCAAGTTAACCCCTTTTTCCCCCTAAGGGTCCTACACTTTGTCTGCTATACGCAGCACGAAACCTCTTCTCTTCCCCTGCCACGTCTACAAACTCACAGCTGCCAACTCGAAAATGTCCCATCAGTAACAGCTCCAAGAACTTACAGGCACATGTGCACCACAAAAATAATTAAAGATAAGGGGTTGGTGCAACTGTATTGACGCAGTGGCGGAGGTAAACAAGCACAGCTGCAGCCAGTACTCATGAAAATGCTGAGGCTGATCTGAGCTTGAAGTTGAAAAACATGTCCAGCTTAGACTCTAGAATTTTCTACAGCTAACTTGAGGAGTATGACTGGGAAGACAATGTAAACGACCTAATATCCTAACCTAAATAAAATAATTTGAAATTGTCCGAACAGAATGAATTTATAAGACCTTATACCAGAAACAAATAAAGAACTTCCAAGACAAAAGATTAAAGGCATCTTTATAGAAAGTAAAATAATAAGAAAAATAAAAAGAATTTATTGAACCACTGCAAATTAAAATTCAACAAAAACATGACTACTATGTTGATGTCAAAATGGTTTCACTTGAACAAAAGCGAAATGACTTTCTAAATTTTAACCAAAACCTGAATTATTAAAAAAAAAATGAAATTATTAAATCATTACCAAAACACCACAAAGAAAGACTCACATCTGAAAAAAAGTCATATCCCTAACCAAACACAAATAATTCAAATTCCTAAAACCCAATGGAAAGTGCTAGCATAACCTAATGCATCCTAATAAAAAACTAAGGGCTTCCGGACAAAAAAAAAAGGAAAGAGAGAGACTGAACTACATCAGGGGCTGATCTAAACAAAAAAAGAATACTTTAGAAAAAGTCTAAATGTTGAAAAATTTCCAAAAAAAAATTTGATACTATTTTCCCCTTTGTCACAATACCATTAGTAAACCTTGAAAGTCTTCACCAAGTCATAACATGGAAGAAGTGCTAATACTCCCTTTCATCTCAATATGTGGATGTAGCAGCTTGTCCTGATTAAATATGAAAATTCTTTTCAAATAACTAGCCCTTTATTGTTGTATTTTATTCGCTGTAAAATGAGCGCTTTTGAAAGCCCTCACATTTGGAATAATAGTCAATAAATATATTTTATTATATCCTTTGTCGTTAACTTCAGAGTTCGGTGGAATATACACAGTATGTTTATTACTTAAATAGCAATATTCATTCTAAAATGGTAGTTAGAGGATAAAAAAATGGCTGAAAGGAAAAAGTAACTAGGACCTCAAAAGCGCTCGCTTTACCGTGAACAGCATATACCAAGGTACCAAAGAATTGCGTTCTGCTCACTGTCACAAAACAACACTGAAAATTATATATTTAGTAATTCTTGTCAGAGTATTACCAGATAAATTTGTTAATATGTTTGACTGGGCGAAATTGTGTATGAAGACTCTTAGTGGACATGTGACCTTTAGATTGATGAACCCCAGAAGGGGTGACGGCTGTCTGTCAGTAATGTGCTAGCGTCCACAGTAAAGTGAGCATGAATGCAGTGGGAACCAAAACAAGTGCTGTGAGAAAACTCCAATCAGTCTGCAGCGTTTGTTATTGTTTCCTGTGAGAAATTTGTTTCACTGTGTGTGCAGGCACAGCATCAGTTTATCTGGACAATAGAGGATGTGGCAAACCTACAGCCAGCTCCCATCGAGGAAGTCCCGGATGAATTAGTTCAGTCTGATCCAGATGTGGAGTACCGTGCTCAGGAAGCTATCAGCAGGTGAGGGCATTGGTACTGTATTAACAATGTGCGTACAGATCATGGAAGTCACTGCAAAGCCACAGAAATTAGGAGTAGTCAAGGAAGTCACGAAAGAGTCCCACAATAATTAGAACAAGGTTATGGTTTTTTATACTAAAGGCTGTTCATGTTAAAGTGACCACTCTAGAAATCAACCTTTGAAAAAATACCACTGCCCACAACTGCGTATGTATAACCATATGTGTTACCGCACAGGCTGGGGATGAATACACCCAGTTATGTTGGCAATGAAATTTGAAAAGTAGTTCTAAGAAATAATGCTGTATTGAAAGTATAATGTTTAAATCTATGGCTACTTAAGTTGTTTGAAGTTTATTTTATACAGTTTAAAGTAATTATTGGCGTAAAAATAATGTATTTACTGTAACTCATAATTATATTGTGTCACGTGATTGGTGCAACGCTCAAAACCAACGGTCCATTGTTGTGGTTCCTTCATGCTTGTTGCTTGGCTTTGCTTGTGTGTAGTGGTTGCGAGACAAGTTACAAATTGGGAAGCTGGAATTTGTATTTTAATATTTCTCATTTATTTTTTAGCTTATCTGCAATCATCATTGTTTTATTATAGGTCGTATAATGTTTAATTGTGTTGTGATGATTTTGTGTAAAGTCATGAGTTCCAGCAAACTACGTACAAATAGGCAGTCAGGAAGACATTATAAATCTCGCTGAAAGTATTTATTCTTTAATTCGTCAAGGAGAGATGAAGCCGTGCAAGGTCATTGAACGAGTTACAGAAATGATGAAAATTTCAACTGCAACTGTCCAGAGGTAAGTGTAAACATAGTTTTACGTGTTTCCCTGAATAGGTTTTACGACATGTTTTTCCCGCTTATCCCCAGTACGTCATTGAAGTAAATCGTTGAAAAAGAACAAGTAGGAATTGACAGTTGAAAACTTGGTATTATAAACGGAAAGTTAAATAACAATAATGAAAGTAAATTAACGATAGCAGAAATGTGACATTAATATATTTAAATGAATTTCCGAAGTACATTTTATATCCTAAGTTTGACAAATAATATAAAAAGTTATGTCTATCTGTTAAACCTTACTTTTAAATCTGTCTTGATAATAAGTGAAAATTTTGCAATCAATAACTATACGTTAATTTCACACATTTTTATATCACTGTGTTGTTTCGTCATGTAGGCATAACCTCAAATGCATCTGTACGTATCTACTTATGACCAACCATGTAACCTTTCTTAAATCTTCCTTTAAAACATGTGCAAATTTTGCCGGCAGTAATTAAACGTTTGTATATTACTGTGTTTTGTAATGTAGACCTACCCTAAAATACGTCTGTATGTATCTATTTATGTCCAGTCATGTAACCTTTCTTAAATCTGCCTTGAAAACAAGTGCAAATTTTGCCGGCAGTAATTATACGTTAATTTTACACGTTTGTATATGACTGCTATTTTGTAAAGTAGGCCTAACCTCAAACTTGTGTTCATGTAGTTATTCATCCCAAGTTACAGTGTTAAATTTTACTATTGTTAACATAATATAAACGTCACAGTTTGATGCTACACCAAAGGTGTTCCAACATCCTATAAACTATAAAATCTTGAAGCAAGTGTAATTGTTTTATTTGGTAATGCTTGCCATAATAATAATAAAAAAGTATTTATAGTTAATTGTCTACAGTTATAGACCTATTCCATGTTTAAATTTCGAAATGGATGTTCAATAAGACAACTTGCTACCTTTTGAGAAATATCAACTAAGATAGTATGCGTTCTTGCGTAGGCATAATTGTTTGTTATATCTGCCACTTGGGCCGCAAAAATATTTTAGTTTTTGAAATTTAATGTAACTGTAAATTACACTGCATAGTCAACACCCCAGACTCCCAGAGCTCCTATTTACTTGCGAATGCGTGTTTTGTAGAGGTTAGATTACATTATGCATTATATGTATTAAATTAAGTACAGTATTTCTAAAGAAGTTGTATGAGCTAGCTTTCAATAAGGGCCGGGCTACAATTGACATACCTAACACAGTCACAGTTATAGAGATAAGCACATACAAAACACAAAAGCATAGTGTCCTGGCTACAATTGATATAATGATAATAATATTAGTTTTTTTATGTTGCTACATTTGTACCAAAGAAATTAAGGTCTGTACATAGTTTATTTTAAATGATTTGCATTATTGCTTGGAGTTTTTTTTAAGCATGGAAATATGAATGTTTCTGGTGACACATGTTTAACACACAGTGTACCTTGCACAAACTTTCCTTCAGATGGGCAAAGTGTGTCGACCACATGTATTTGCATTTGCAGCTGCTTGTTTGTAGTATACACATATCTGTTATGGGTGGGTACTATTTGTTATTGGAGTCCACATGTGTTTATGTATTTGTCATGTTGTTTGTTAAAATGTGTTATTCATTTTTGGTGTCTAGTATGAAACAAATATAAGATATATTTATTTACGTAATATATACAGTTTTTGCAAAATTTATATTCTAAATGTTCAAATGTGTGTTGCATGGTATGATAAGGTCATGTATATTGAGTTACTTGTTAACATAAATATCATTGTAACATGTTAACATATTTTGAATCATGTTAATTAATATAAGTGTCATGATAGTTTTACATCTTAGAAATTAAGTTGTATATTAATATGTAATATTGTTGTGTGTGTCGGTCATACACTAGATAAAAGTAACTTGCCTGTAAGTATTACTTTTGTCCTTTACATTATCGTTTTGCTGTCATTGTGGATATGTATTGGTTTTACATTAATTGAATTACAGCTTTGTGTGTGCACGCATGAACCATTTTTTGTATTTATAGTAATTTTCTTGAAATACTTTTCTCATTTAAGTTTTCAGTTCTGCTGCAGTCATTGCAATGAAGGAACCACAACAATGATGAGAGTCCATGCACTTTACCTGTAAAATTGGTTTCTTGAAGTCTGTGTGGGTTTGACAAAAAGGAAATGTCGCACCCATTTGGGCCACAAGAGACACCGGAAATGTGGCCATCGCTGGATCGGCATTTCACTTAGCTATAAAATATATACTTTATTTTTAGAATTATTTTGTTTAAATGAAGGTGGTGCCAGTTACAAGCCAGGTATACATTTGTTACCACTTCAATTCACAGTATAAATGTTCAGTTCTTTTTTTGAGGGTCTCAGAAGGGTACGAACACAGAGTAACGGTGTAAAAATTATATATATATATATATGTATACACAAATGCATTTGTTATGTTCATATTTTTAGTGTAAATTATTTTTATTTTATATATACGTAATAGGCCTATGTTGAAATATATTTAACTCCATTTATAAAGGTGCATTTAAAACTATCCTTAAAATGTACATATACATGCACATATTATATATATTTTACTTTTTTTTTTTTATATTTGATATTTTTATATACTGCCTCTTTAAGTTTATTAGCACCATCTACTTCTGTGCAGTGGTGTACTCTTTGCTCCGCTCAGATCCCCTCGTCTTACCGTGCTGTTCTGCCTCCCTGCATTCCCCTTTCCTCTTTGTGCATCAATATTTTTTGATTTGTCGTGGTTGTTTATTTAAGGCCTTGCACGGCCTCGCTCTACGCTTCAGACGTCTGCTACGTTATGCCACTAATGCCTGCAGGATGTATGGTTTTTCCTGGTGGCTCTGTTGCACTTCACTCCGGTCAGCTGAGGCCAAACACAGCTATCATGTTTTCAAGCTGACGTTTTACTAGTCACGCTACAGAGCGATGGGGCACTTAGAAAACGGTGAGTTGTGGGAAACGTTAAGTTTGCGGTACAATTTTTAAATGTTTGGTAATTTGTGTGGCAAGTGGTGGTGTACCTTGGGTGTGCAGTAGTGCTAGTCTATTTCGAAATCTGGATTTGGCTGCCCTACCAAATTGTTTTTCGGCTTAACTAATGTGTGTCCTTTTTTAACGTGTCATGTTGGTCCTTGTTCATTGCCCAAGTTTAATGTTTGCTATTTCACGGTTTCCATGACTTCATCGCTAGGGCGTTCATTTTACAATTGTTTGTTGTGTAAAGCTTTTGTCTATCGGAGCTTTGACGTGACCCAAACTATTATATGTATTATATATATATATATATATATATATTATATAATGTGTTTTATATATAATATTATGCATGTTACATTTAGCAGTCCTGAAATTTAAAAAATGAGTTTATTAACATGTGGCAAACACATGGCAGTCACATGGCAATGTTTGTTTACATGTGGTGGAAGGATACATAATGGGCAAGAAAGTAGAACTTTAGCAGGGCTTTCAAAAGTGCTCACTTTATCGTGAACTGCCTATACTTAAATTACTGCCCATCTGCTGGAGACAGGTGGAAATCCTTACCCACCAGACAACTTATAAAAATGACAAGATAACTTAACACTGTATTTACTTGTATGCCATGAATAATCTGGCCTCGGGATGTGTATTTCATTTCCTGTTGTTCTTTGCGTTTTATTATTGTAGTATTACGTCCTCCGGGTTTAGGTTAGATTAACTATAAAGTCAAATCTAAATGCTAACAGGTTAAGCTCAAACACTTCACACTTAAACTGCGTTACTAACGTAGGTCGGAGTCGAAATGTAAGCCCAAAGATTAATTTACATGAAGTAAATCATGCGCTGGCTAGGCAGGGTGTTCACCAAGTGTGGTTAAGCTCTTTAAGTAGCGGAGTTTGTGAATGTCTGCTCTGGGTAACAAACCCGGGATCCTGGATGTGAGTTTGTGCGTAAATTGAGTTTTAATAACTGAGGCGGACTTAGGCCAATGCGATGCCAGTATCATGAAGAACATTAAAAATGTCAGATAATTAAAGGGGTAATTAACTTCGTTTCGGCACTTTGCCATTGTAGAGTAGACCTAGTAGGTTTCTTCATGGGAACAAACTCTGGTTTGGTAAGAAATTCCCTTCTCCGAGACTATACATAGTAATTGCCTGGCCGTGGTGCACTTCTCGTTGGCTGGCTTGCTGCGGCAGGCGGCAGCTGGACAGCGGCCGTGTGTAGGTTGTGGCAGTGTGGTATTGAAGAAATGTTTGAAGTTAAAGGAAGGTAATTCTCTAATATGAGGCCATCCTGGAGGCCTTGGTTAAGCTGGCAACCTTCAGCCCGTCTTATTTAATACTGGTATTTTTTATTTGGTAAATTAAAAACATACATTTCTTAAGTGGCCATGACATAAATTTAAAATAAATTACTAAAGTATATTTTGAGTACTGCTTTTACTCTCTGATTTTGAAGAATTAATGTGAAATTAATAAACAAAAGTATAAATGTGAGTGGAGAAAAGAATTACCATAGTTTGTACATTTCAAACAAAAACAATTGCATTAAATATGTAAGTAAACGGGGTTTTTTTTTGGGGGGGGGGGGGGATTTTACAGGATTTTTATGTACAGGAACCAGGATTTCAGCTTCAGGGCTGGTGGCAGCCCTACTTTAGGGTCGTTAACTCTTGCCGGGTGACTATCTTGATTTTGACCATACCGCTGCAACAGTCCCTAGTACAGTGGTGCAGAATGTGGCGAACCTACCCTGTCCGTATTACGTGCAAGATTAGCCTTCTGCCTCTTGGTGTGGTCAATTTTTAGCGTTTGTAGGCAAAGTTCAGTGAGATTCGAAAATAGTCTGTCCGCCCACCTGTTCTGATAATGTCCAGGTAACTGAGAGATAACTACCTCGGCGAACTTCTCGTCACCCATAGGACCATCAAGACATAGACCTCACTAAGGTGCTGTTCTAGTGTTTTGGACTTCTTGGGTCATATCGCTCTAGATGTAAACGTGCCCTTAAATTCCCTTGAACCTGGGGGTTCCAGTACTGTTTCAAAAAGCGTTCCTCAAACTGGGCAAAACATTTTACCTAGTGTTTCTCAAGCTCCCACCAGAACGAAGCTGTGGACTTTAAACTTAGCCTCAAACAAAGAAGAACTTCCTTTTTACTTAGTCTGAACAACTTGACATAATCGTCTAGTTTCCTTAGGTAGACAACAGGATTCTCGTTGCTGCTGCCTGAAAATATCTGAATGCCCTCTGACCATTGCTTCGCCGGATGGTTCAATAATGCGGCAGAGGGGTTCAAAGTAGTATTAACATTTAACATGCTCACTGGAACATTGTAGTTTGTTTGGCTGGCAGGGTGTGCTACTGGGCGTATGTTATCTGACATATCAGTGGTAGGTGCCTGCCTTTCCAAAACTTGCAAACAGAATAACCTGTCATCTATTTGTTTTATCTGATCTTGCATCTCATTATTTCTACTGTCAAAAGCACATTTAGCAGTAACATAGTCTACCTGCGTTTGCATTAATTTGCTATCAAACTGCTTTGCAAGCTCTCCTAGCTGTTGACTTACTTGTGACAAAACAGCAGGGTTCGTAGCTGTAGGTGAAACTACGCCATTACTTTCCACTTAAGAAACATGAGTATCTAAATCTCTTATTTGTTCAGCGAGGCATTCACATGTTTTTTCTAAGCTCTGTGTAAGTTTCAGGTTACTTACTTCAGTCTGCCCCTGTACCTTATCTACTGCGGATTGTAAACTGGTTAATCCAGTCTGTCATTTCCTACACTAAATCAATTCTCTCGTTGACACTACTTTCTAGTTATCCCAAAGTTTCCTTTAGGTTACTGATACTACTAGACTGTGCTCCCTGTTCAGTCTTTAAACTGTCTAAGGACTCGCGCAGCGACATAACTGCACACTGGGCTTCTCCTATCTGAGCAGTGAGAGAGACTGTCTCTTGATTAATTTTCTTTTTTGATTTTCTTAAAAGCAGCATTTATATCCGTTTTCTGTTCAGTCAATTTATCCTGAAACTCTGTTTCCTGTACTTCTAGTGCTGAGTGAAGTGACTGCAAATTCGCATCAAATTTTGCGTTTATTTAGACACTTAGTGCCTGGTTGTCTGCCTTAAACTGGGCCCTTTGTTTGTCCAATTTTGCGCTTAGCGTAGCCAGCATAAGAACTATATCATTTTCCCTATTACTTTGGTTAGTCCCCAGTCGTCGTGTATCTCCTAATGTGGACACAGTAGTTGCATTCACCATCGAATTGACTGTCTCATTAAGCTCAACCTCAGGAAAGTGTACACTAATACTGTCCCCTTCTACACTTTCCTCGTTGCTACATCTGGGCATTTTATTGAGGCTCATCGTCTCGGATCCCTTCCCATCCTCCATGTTAGACCTGAAATTTTTCCTACTCTCCCATAGAGAACTTCTTAAGAAATATGGCTCTCGATGAACAGACTCGCTCATCCCACACTGAACCTGGTTTTATCGGCCCACACGTTGGTTGCGCCACTCTTTAAGATGATCTAGGATGTGTGGGGATGAATAAAGAGCAAAGATTTTGTAAGAATATGAAATTACTGAATATTAACGAGAACTAAAATAGTAAACAATGTAACTGAAATATTGGGATGTGCATAAAAACAAAAATAAGTGTTTGGATAGAAACAAAATATATTATTATTCAGCACCTACTCTGCAATACCACAGTTAAGCAGAATCATACATAACAATAAATATATTTTTGAGGACCCTCCAGACAATTGGTGTAGTAGCATGTAAGGGAAGTAAGAGAGAATGAGAATCACAAAATCATATGCGAGGTGCCGCGCTCACAGGCTGAGCGGTGCCTAGGCCTGGCGATGGAGGGGAAGGTAGGGGAGGTGGCGTGATGTAGCGAATTCCTGATGCCACTGACGCAGCGTGTGAGAAGGGAAGAAAATTATCAACATAATTTGTTTGATTGCAGCAACACCTTATTTCTGTAATAGTGAAGGTAAAACAGAATATTCACTCAATAAAATCACTGGCGAATGAACTTGTACATCTCGGAAAATGGTCACAAAATACATACATTTTAACACTAGGCAAAGTTTACCGTGAATCGTCAGGATCATTCTCTCTGTAACAATATAACATATGCAGTACACTAAAATCAAGGAATAAAATATCAATCCAATTCTAAGGAATGAAAAATTAGGGGTGAAAATTATGAGGAAAATTTATTATAATTATTTGTTCTTTAAATTGTATTGGGAGAAACTGTGTGATTTCGTAGGGTTTCACTGTCCAAGCAAAACTAGGTATTAATATGGAAGTACAACCGCAATACTAGAGACTAAGACAATGTGAAGTTTTAATGGGTAAAATTAAATGCCCGTTGAAATTGGCTCAGCCAAAAATATAATCTTTAAATTAGAGTTGTTCCAATACTATGTTTTCCAATACCGATGCCGATACCAAAACCATATACCAGTGCCCTTCACACTGAATTTTAGAAAAAGTATTACTGTTTATAATACATTAAAAACATTTTTCCTAGACTCGTTTAATTAAATAGTGTCTTAAATACTGTATATAATTTATTGTAATCGGACACAAAATGCAAGCTGGCCTAAAACTTTCAAACCCTCTGAAAATGCAAATAATATGGCACCAAATGCGTCAAATTTTAAATGTCCCGGGCGCACTATCAGCTAAGAGTGCACGGAGTAGTTATCGATCGGGCAGCGTCATGTTTGTTGGTTTATGTGTGTGGGGGGGGGGGGGGTGATCTGTCAACACCGCTACCTGTTGGTGACACCTTGCACACATGGCAAATGTCTGTCTTTTAAAGTAATAAATCATATTTTTTACTTCAAAGAAAACTGGTAATTTTGACACACAAATGAGGCGTTTAAAATTGATTTCTTCACTGTCTTTAATAATTTATCATTCAAAACCACGTCCTCTGATTTTCCCTGTCATGAGTTACACTGCACTCGGCTCGGTGCTTACCTACCCATTATTAGACAGCAAAATGTGTCAAATGGGCACTTACATATTATCAGTTCATTCAAAGACGAGTGTCTATTGAGTTTAAATTCAGTTCTGATGGAAAATTTGTCCTGATATGTACACACGCCTATTGTTCCGAGTGATTTGTCGGTAGTTATGTTGTTTTACATATTTTTCAACCTTTCTACTGTAATAATTAGAGTAAAACTAGGGATGGGTGCATACTACATTTTTCAGATACCAATGATACAGATTCTCAACTGCCGATGCTGCCGATTACAGCGATACTGATACCAGTTTTGATTAGCACAATCATAATTCCCAATATTTGGAAATACTTTTTATTTCTTAAATTTAAGTATTCAGTTTTGTGAACACTTTAAGCACTTTGTATCAGGTGTCTACAGCATAGCAATGAAATAGTACACTAATTTTAATAATAAATGATAAGATAGACAATTTAACTGGGTAAATAAGTGACTTAACAATCATGGTATAACTGTTACCATAGAATACAGCATTCATTATACTTAGAATTAATAAAGTCAACCTTCAAAACTTGCAATCTGATGTGGACTTGAATTTTAGATCTGAGAAATACCATACATAACCGCAACATGCATGTTTGTTTAAACCAACAGCCTAAAGGTGTCCTTAAAAATAACTTTTTGAAATCAATTTAATATTAAATATTCACGTGAAATTGTGTGGAAATTTTTTTAATTTAAATTAATATTTTCGCTTAGTATTCCTTCGTTGGCCGAGCCATACCCAATCCCTTGGTTAAAATGACAACTGATATATTTGCGACATTTTTTGCCAGTTATTACTTGCCGAGTCTTATTCAGACCTTTAACACTCTAACCAAAACTGCAGCAGACAGTTTCCAATAAGAAGTACGCCCGTGAAAATCTTGTGTATTTGCTTCGCTTTCCATTTTCAATAACAACATAGTCATAAAATGTGTGATTCATTTTCATTGCCGCCAACCTACGGAGTGCAGTAAACTGGTAAGAAGAATAAGAATACAGGTTGCTTTCTCATTGTCGCCAACCTATGAATGCAGTAAAAACATAAGAAGAAAATAAAACAAAAAACTTGCAGGATGTAAACAGTACTATCAATAGCACCAGTTATCAATTAACTGCATTGTTTTGCATTCGCATAGTGTCGTTAAACGAATGATACACTGAATCTTTGTCGAATGTACCAACAGGAAATACCATAAAATATGAACAACCGAAACTACTCATTGGAAAACAATTGTTCCAAATTATTTTGGGTTTCGGACAAAATATGTGATTGATGGATGTGGTAAACGAATGCTTAAATAAATTAGTGCTACTAATAAGTGAATAATAATCTGCAAATAATGTTCAGATGCCGATGGTTGTGGTATCGTCCGGTTAATTGGTATCGTAAAAACACAATCTGAACTCACTTGCTGAACATACCTAATTTGTCTGCAGCAAGTCCAGTTTTTTTTCATTGTCAGACAGTATTGTGATTTGTATAATAATGTGCAGCTTATGTTTCAGTGATGTTATATCTTGTGTATGCAGAACCTGGTGACAAATCAATATTCCACAAAATTTTGACCAAACACTGTGCTAATGTGTTATGCCCAATTTGGTTCATGTTTTCCTCATGTAACTTTGCAGGTATTTCCGCAGTTACCGCATAGTCCCTAGTCCGTGGAGTGGCAGCAGCGTTGCCGATCACACTAATTCAGGCAGTGTGATTGAAAGTCCAAAGTCTGCTTCTAATGCAGCAAAGAAACCCATTAAGGAAATATACTTGGGTGAACATGGTAAGTCTTTTGAATTCACTAAATATTTTTGTTGTTGGAAAAAAAATCAAAAGGGGAGCGGGGGGGGGGGTTAACGTAGTGGATACAGCCACCCCACATTACTAAGCCATTCCAGTAAACATGCAGCAAGGTAGTTAAATAAACCTCGCACATATATAAGGGGGCTGCCCCCCACTCCCACACGCACTGACAATGAGCCACCAGGCTGCACCCGAGGTTGCTGCCACCCGACGGAGGAGTTGTGGCCCAGAAAAGCAGAGGGCTGTGATCCAGGGGCGAGACCAAGGAAGACTGTACGACTACCGCCTTCCAGACTTGGGCTAGAGGAGCTCTGCCCGTTCGTCATATTAAAACAGTGGTAATCATCTTACACACTTTGGTGCAGGACTAGGCCAGGAGAATCCAAAATGATAATTAACGTCACTAGAGTGATCATTGCACTTAAGGCTAGGGGTGCCATTGAGAAGATTTAGTAATTGTTAATAGTAAGTATAGTAAAGTAAATTATGAGTTTCTTATTGTGTTAATGTGATGGTAAATCTAGTAACAAGATTGTTGTATACCTTGAGTTTAATAAATTCTGTAGTGTTTTTATAACAAACTGTGTTGTCCACCTTACTTGATTTGCTTGCAAGTAATGAAGAAAAAGTTTCTTACTTTTGGGAAACAAACAAAACATTTAAAAATGAGGTTTAAATTTATGGCAAGTAGTTTAGATAAACTATCATCTAATTTAAGTAAAGATCAAATGAAACACACACAAAAATATCTTTCAGAAGATAAAGAAGAGTTAGTTTGTAGAAAGGTGTTTATCCATACGATTATATGGACAGTTGGAAAAAATGTTTTTGGACCCAATTTAATATTAAAAAATCTTTGGGAATACCACAATTTATACTTTAAATGTGATGTATTGTTATTAGAAGATGTTTTTGAAAATTTTAGTAATACATGTATAAATGCATATGACTTAGACCCTGCATGGTATTTTACAGCACCGGCTTTATCGTGGGATGCAATGCTAAAAATGACCAAACAACCGTTAGATTTACTACACAATAATGATATGAAATTTATGATAGGAAAAGGAATTAGAGGTGGAATATCACAATGTTGTAAGTGATATGTTAAAGCAAATGATAAATATTTAGAAGGTTTTAATCCAAATCAAGTGTCTAATTATCTAGCATATCTCAATGCAAATAATCTTTATGGATGGGCAATGTCACAATATTTACATATGGAGGTTTTGAATGCTTTAATTATACATAATGAAATTTAAAACTGTATTAAATTTGAAGGATGATTCATCACATGGATACATATTATAAGTTATTTAGAATATCCACAAGAACTACATAATTTACATAAAGATCTTTCGTTTTGTACAGAAAATAAGATAATTCCAGAAACAACTCAATCTAAATTATTATGAAATGTACATAATACACAAGTATGTAATACACTATCATATTTTAAAACAGTGCCTAAATAATGGATTCAAACTTACCAAAATACATAGACTATTGAAGTTTAACAGTCTGATTGGTTAAAGAAGTATATAGATTTGAATACATTAATGAGAACTAATGCTACAAATCTCTTCAAAAAAGATTTTTACAAACTGATGAATAATTCTGTGTTTGGTAAAACTATGGAAAATATAACAGAGTATATATAAGACTGATCTCAAATAAAAATTTCTGTGGATAAATTATTAGCAAAAGTAAATTTTAAGAAAAATAATATATTTAATGAGAATGTTGTGGCTATACATATGAATTAAAAAATTGTAAAATTTAATAAGCTTATTTATGTTGGTATGTCAATTTTATATCTATCAAAAGAATTAATGTATGATTTTCGTTATAAAGTGATGATACCAAATTATGGTGATAAAATTGAATTGGTCTATCAAGATACAGATTAGTACATTTATAACATAAAAGCGGAACATTTTTTTCGATGACATGAAAACATTGGTAGAAAAATTTGATACAAGTGATTATTCAAATGACAATATCTATAACATGCCATAAATAAATAAGAAAGTTTTAAGTAAGATGAAAGATGGATGTAATGATAAAATAATGAAAGAATTTGTTGGTTTAAGAGCAAAAATGTATGCATATAGAGTAGATGATAAAGAAAATAAAAAATCGAAAGGTGTGAAAAAATGTGTAGTTATTAAGAGAATAACATTTGATGATTATAATAATTGTTTGTTTAATGAAAAGATACAATTGGGAACAACGAATTTAATGAGTGAGAAACATAAAATGTGTACAGTCTGAGTTAGTAAAATAGCATCAAGTCATTTCGATATCAAGAGAACTATACTAGATAATAAAATAGATGCATTACCGTTTGGATATCAACACATTTAATTTTAATTAATTTTTTAATATATTACTATAGCACTTGGCTGTGTGTTTAAAGGTGTCCCCTTTTTTAGGGACTCCTTTAAGATCAGTAAATTTCTTTTTATCATTATCAGCAATATAATATAACGCATTTCGTGGTTTTTTGTATTCCAAAAGTCTAGTTGCATCAGTTCCATTAAACCATGGATTATTTTCCTCATCAATAATCATAAAAACTTGTTTACCGTTGTAAATTAGTTTGTTGTTAATTATGTCTATAATAGACTCCATTTTATATGTGAAATTGGCAAGCAGTAATGAGTCTTTTTATATATATATTCTTTTTGTAAAGTAAGGAAACGAAGAAATTAAAGAAAATAAAATTAACTAATATAATCCAAATTCATTGATAAATATTGTGTTTGGGTGTACTTTTTTAGATAGCATTATTATTGTTTTCATGTCGCTGGGCTCAGGAATATGGACCTAGCAACCCCGGACACCATGTGACCAGTATCGCTAGAAATGACGAGATGCAGTTGCCAGTGTTTGCCGGCTGCCCTCAAGAAGGCCCTGTCATGTTCAAAGAAGAATGTGAGGGGGTATTTAAAGCCAGTGTCGCTCCAACCAAGCAATGGGTAACCCGCACCCGCAAGCAACTGTCTAGAAAAGCCCTTGAATGGTGGAATAGTTATGGTGAGTTCTTTACGGAATGGGAACAATTATGCAACGACTCGCGACCCAGTTCTCGGGGAAGGATGTGCTTGCCCGTCCAACCTCAGAATTCCATAGCAAATACCAGACAGTCTGCTATCAAACCGAGATCTTTATCAGACGTAAAGTTCAGATGTCTCATCATATCATGCCCAAAGGAACTGAGGATGGATACGTCAGAGCAATCACTCAAATGCTGCTCTCTAACATCCGGAACCTACTTCAAATCCCGTGCCCACAAACCGTGGATGAGTTAGTAGAGAGGTCCCGGGAGACTGAACGTATTAACAAGGCCCAATCCATCTTAGAACACCAAAAGTTCTCCAAGCCAAAGGAGGAACCCATGACATCGGCACCATGAGCCGAACCAGCTCCAATACCAATGCCCAAGCTGCCTAAATGTGGGTTCTGTCTGGGCTTTCGCTTCAACTGGGTTTGCCTGGTAAAAGCGGTTAAAAGAAATAGACAAAGGGAAGACAGGGGACCAAATCCACCAACCGGCCGAAAACAACTGTAACCGGGAACAAAACAAGGACCAGGGAAATGACCAGACCCAATCGAAGGGGAAGACCCTCCCTAAGCTTCCCCTATAGAAGTGGCTGTCGACGTATAACCACAGCAGTATTGCTAGACTCTGCGGTGACCGGTAACTTCATACGCAGTGATCTACTTACCACCGGCCAGCGTGCTGTGCTACGAACTGAAGAAAGTAGGGTACTTACCACCGGCCAACATGGCGTGCTATGAACCGAAGAAAGAAGGGTGAAGTTTGCACATGGCCCAACGAGATCAACTTCTTAAAATAGAAGGCACTGTCTACCTTTATTTTAAGAATGGAAACTGTTATAACGAAGCATAGTTCCTCGTAGACCCTCACATAGGAGAGGAATTAATGTTGGGACAACCATGGCTACAAAACCAACATTGCATTATAGATTACAGACAGAAACGTATCTGTATCAGCAACCAAGAACAGGCCACCATAAACTGGGACCATAGGAAGGAGGCAGAACCCCCTATGTTAAAACCAGAAGAAATGAATAGAGGTGGGTCCAAGACTCATTTTGCCAATATTACCAATACTTTGTGGTTGATCCCGCAGATAGTGCCGATACAAATATTTCATTTGTAATTTTTTTGTATTGTGTCTGAGTAACTTTAAAATGAGCACAAAGTCTCCAGGATGAGGAAAAACATGTCAATAAATTCTAAAAAGTTACATACAATTCCTTATACAATATATACACTACAAATCACCGTGCATATGACACAACAGTCTTTAAGTCAGTATTTTGGTCAGTTTATAAAAATACTTCATTTTATCAAATCCTGGGGCATGATCTAAAGCTAACTATTTTTCGCATTCTTAACTGGTTTTGCGACATAATCAGCCAGCTACAATCACCTACATCGCCCAGTAGTTGTAAATGCCATATTTGTCGTGAACCTAACCACAAAACACAGAAAATGAGTAAAGAAGGCATTGTTTTTATAAATATCATGCGTAAATTGCATTCATCTGCTTCATATATGCGTACTATTTACTTTCTTCATATCGCCAACATTTATGGTTAGAGATGTTTGTTTATAAATAAAATGAATTTTATGATTCTGCCCATGAATGAGCACCACCACCATAGCGATTTGGCTCATCTGAATCAGATTTGTATATAAAACTATAAGTATTGCTACTAATTTATTTATGAATCATGTTATGCTGGGAATGAAATATCGATATACAATTTGGAACACACAGATCAATATACAGTTGACGTTTATGTGATAGAAAATGTACGACAATGACTATTATAGTATTAATATTTTTTTTTTACAAAAGCAGATGTCAGTGTTACAAATTTAATTACATTTTATTTTATGATTTTCACCAGGTATGGCTTATATAGAGTTAAATATGTAGCAACACCACAGCCAGCCATATCAGTTTCTGTTTAATTTCAAGTCACCTGTTACTAAAAGATAAAAGTAAAACTAAGAAAATAGTTTTTGGGTTGCAAAAATAAAATTATTTGTTTGTGAAAACATGTCCTGCAAGCTAACCAAGTGCGGTAATTTCCATGATGATTAAATCATTTGGGTTGATGAAATTATTTAATTGAACCATGGCCGATTGTAACTGATATCGATTTTGGGTTTATCGGCCGATGTATCAGTATTGGTATTGGTCCAGCTCTACATAAATGTTTATATGGACGCCATTTTGAAAATTTATAAGTATAGCCTACCATAGTGCTACTAGATTGCTAAATTTGGTAAAAATTGGATTTTTTTTTAGGAGATATCACATATCAATTTGTCATGCGATACTATTTTACAAAATGAGGGACAAAAGAAATTTTGTGTGGACACATTTCATGGTTGTAATATATACCTGCTGCATACAAAGTTTGATTGGAATTAATTACACTGTGTTCATTATATAACATACAAAACTATAATAGTTATATGGCTGCCATTTTGATAGTGTCTGAAATACCTAACACACATCAATCAACATTGCCTGCTGCAGTATTATTTGTTTTATATATATAAGAGAGAGAGACACACAGAGCTAGCATAAGAAGTAAAGCTGGAATTGATTAAATGGTTTAGCAGATATAGCATACTATGCTAATATAGCTAGATGGCTGACATTTTCAAAATAAGTGTCTAGACATACTTGAAACAAATTTGTACTTATAAATTGCTGCTGTACTACACGTTTGCCAAATTTCGTAGGAATCTTTCAATTGTTATTACACAGACACTTTATCAATTTTCTTACAAAATGGCGGACAAAAGGGGTTGTTATTCGGCATATATGTTATGTGTAATAGATACTCTCAGTTCACGAAATTAGGTTGGAACTGATGAAACAGTGTGGTAGTTATGCCAAATAAACCTAAAATATTTACAATGGCCACCATTTTAAAAATTAGTGCCTAATAAAGTTCAGTTACTTATATTTACCTGGCCTATCATAGTATTACTTATGTGCTAAATTTGGCAAAAATTGGTTGAGTAGTTTTAGAGCTAAAATGTAAAAGCTTTATTTTTTCATGTGGCACTATTTTACAAAATGGCGGACCTAAAACTATATTCACCACTGAATTCAGTGCTTACACTTTGTCTTCAGCATACAAAATTTTGTATAAATCAGTTGAATTGTTTCTGAGATACATCACCCTAAATTTTTAAGTGGCCGCCATTTTGAAAATAAGTGCCCACCGTGGTCGAAAACTATAAAAGTCAAATGTCCTTACTTAGTACTATATGTGTACCGAGTTGGGTGAAATTAACCATTAAATAAAAACGCCTGGAATTCCGCCAATTGATCAAGATACTCGAAGTATTCACAAGCTAATGGACATGGTAAGAAATTGCCCCTCGATTACGATGCCTCCCCAAAGAGAATTACCTTCAACTAGGATTGATCAAGGTCATCTTCAGAGCTGAGCAACTCCAAACCAAGAAACATCTGCAAGATTCCTTGGGTTGTGCAACTGGTTACATAACTTCATACTTAACATCTCCTAACTGTTAGACCCCCTAAACTAACTATTGGAAAAAGAAGTCCGCTGGAAGTGGGGAATAGACCAACAAACTACTTTCATGAACTCGAAGTAAGTTTCTAGACAATACCACTGCTTCACCGCCCACATGAAGGAAGGCCGTTGATTTTGCAAACAGACAAATGTCAAACTGGACTAGGCGCAGTGCTATACCAATAAGACGACGACAAGAAACCTCATATAATCATCTACGCTAGTACGAGGCTTAACGCCACCGAACAATGCTACCATGTTAATGAGCAAGTGTCTCACCATCATCTGAGCCATGCACAAATACCATTTGTCACCTCTAGGGATACCCCTTCATCCTCCAGACAGATAGCAAAGTCCTCAAGTGGCTACATGAATCCAAGAACACCAAGGTGAAGCTTAGTTGCTGGGCAATGTTCCTCACAGAATTCGTATTTGAAGTCCAACACTGTCCTGGAAGGATGAATGACGTACCAGATGCCATCTCACGTCAGTCCGAAGAACAAGAAGGAACAAAGGAGTAGGATTGGGAGAAGATGACCCCTCTCCTGTCTCACCACATATGCCTGAGGAGGTTAGCAGACTGCGGCAGCTGCAG
Source organism: Dryococelus australis (assembly GCA_029891345.1). Classification (NCBI taxonomy): domain Eukaryota; kingdom Metazoa; phylum Arthropoda; class Insecta; order Phasmatodea; family Phasmatidae; genus Dryococelus; species Dryococelus australis. The sequence goes on from CM056995.1 coordinate 160,987,441, forward strand.
ATGAGCAAGTATACCCTGACCTACCATCAGTAGCTAGACCTGGAGGTAAAATGCCTGCTCGCCAACGTACCCCACCAATACGTAATACACGACACTGTTTGGTCCCGCAATGGGAACATGGGTGCTGTGTAGAAACTGTCGGTCCCCACAGCCTTATGACCAGGGATATGCAAGCACCATCATGATCAGTGACAAGCAGGACACCCAGGTATAATAGAAACACTCGGAGACATAGGTCAGCGCTATATTTGGGATGGGATGGGCAGAGACATTAGGCAGTATGTCAGTTACTGAGAGGCATGCTGTTACCACAAGACCTACCGCATATCCAAACCCACTGGCACACCATGCCGCCGACAAATGCAGTAGACTCGCTTAGCTACAGATTTGATGGGCCCATATTCCCAAAGCACCCGAGGGAACCACTATCTACTGTTCATTACTGACCAGTTTTCTAGATGGGTGGAAGCTTTTCCCCTACCCAGCTGAAATACTCTAATCCTCCAGAAGTTCGAGACAGAGGTATTTCCCACTGGGGATACTCCCAAGTGATCCTGGCAGATAATGGAACCCAATTTACCAGCATGGCTTGGAAGAATGCCTGCAGTAAATGGGGGATGGAGACATCTACAACCCTACCATTTTACCCACAAGCTAACCCCACTGAGTGGAGGAACCAGGAATTGAAGAGCCTGTGACTCAGTATGCGTAATGACCATAAATATTGGGATACCCATCTGCCAGATATCCTATTCACCTTGAGGCGGCGAAATGATGCAGTTGACATCTCACTCATCCAGTGAATTGCTGTTTGGCCAACATGTACTCAGACCTGAGGACTGGTAATGTGAGACAGAATCTGTCATTATGCCCCAGCCTGAGACAGTGCGAACAGAAGCACAAGAACGCACCCAAGAAGCCAGAGAAACCCAAGAAATATATATTGAACACAAGACCCTCAAACCTAAAATGGGGATAAGACAGTTCAATATAGGAGAAAAGATGCTCCTCAAAAATGACACTGAGCTGCTCCAAGAACCAGTTCAGTGCCAGCGCTTGGCATGAAAATGGGAGGTCCGTTAGACTGTAGTCGGGAGGCAGGAAAACTTCTACTGGATGGAAGACCACCACAGTTGAGTAAGAAAAGCTACCTGAGGTCAGGTGTGACCCTACCTTCCAGAACCAGCCATCATGGACGAGGCTCCAGACTGACTTTTGGAGGATGAGCGAGCCAAAACTGAGCCCCTTCCAGGACCCAGCCGTCTACAAAAAAAAAGGACCAGCTCCGAAAGGTACGCCCACAGCCGGCGACAATCGCCCTTAAGATGTCGACTACGGATCATAATCACCAGTCACTGCTGGAGAGCCGGGAGCCACTGCCACAGAAATCTACAGGCCACCGAGGGGAACAGTGTCCATCCAGACTATACCCTTCATACCATCTAGATACCAGCCACCCAGATCACCACTGGGAGTTCCCGAGCCAGCTGGTCTCAACTCTCGTAGCGATCGCCCCTGGATCACGAGTCCCGACTGACACCAATACACTAGTGTTCCACGAAGAAGCAGATGAGCCCAGCAGTGACACATTTTTGGACGGCAGTGCAGATCTTTCTCATCTAGACAGGGCAGGGGTGCCCGACCCGGCAGGCAAGGCCCAGGGCGATATCCAGCCCTTACCCTGCCTAACGTAGCAGCTGAAGCAGATGAGTCCATATGGATAGCAGAATCTGAGGAACCCAATCCTACAGGTGAGGTGCAGATGGGCACCCAACCCCTACCTCCACTTGATCAAGACGAAACCGCCGTGCCAGATAAGTGTCGAGCCCCAGAGGCAGGAGTTAACCCCACGTGCCTGCTGCACCCACTTTGAAAATAAAGGTGGCAGATACAGAAAGACTAAGTGGATGTTGACCCGTAAATTTACTTGGCCTTACCCTAAACATGCAGCTTTGCGATCGTAAAGTGACACCAATAAGTGACTGCAAAATTAATTAGTGTGGTCAAGTGAATGTTGTATAAGAAAGGCAAGACTGAAAAGTGACTAAGTAAAATTAATCTGGGGTTCACAGAGACGAGAGGACATCATAGTGACTTAGTAAGTGGGTGAGTGAAGAGATTGGACACCTCTTAACATTGAGGTCTTGAGAGCCGATGAAGGTGATTGATATAAGTATGGATCAGTGTTAGAATAAAAGGGTGGGGGAAATAGGAGACCCTAAGAAATCCGGCTGACCAACGGCATCCGGCATCGTCTGGCATGATTCCCACATGCAAATAACAAGAGTGACCCATAGTGACTTAGTGTTAAAAGAAACAGTGTGTTTGTAAAAGTATAGTCAATTGTGAGTATGTTTTAATTAAGTATTGTGTTGTTTTGCATTGTTTTTTTTTTAGCTAACATAGGTGACATGTTCGTAATTATAAGGAGGTTTAATTTTTTTAATTATAGAAGTGTAACACACCTTGTTGAAAAGGTTTGCGTAGTTAGTAAAAGGGGAAAGTACCCCACTCAGGTTAGAATCCAGTGCCACACGTAACTTGTCCTTGCCATGCAACACATAGGAGAGGTTAGAGAGCAGCCTGCTCATAACTTCACCCTCCGTGCCATGTTAGGAGATGGTAAAAAAACATGCCATTGTGAGTTTGGCTAACTCCCTTCATTTCCCTGATTGCTAAACCATATGTGTTGCATGTAAAATTGCATATTTTACTGCAGGAAACAAACTGTAATTTGTTCTATGTAAATACCCACAACTCTCAGCTGTTCAGTGTGAGCGACACACTTTTCTCGACCTTGAAAAGCTATTTCACTCGCCCAACTCCCCACTGTGTGACACACTCAAACTTAAAGGCGGGGGTAGCGATAACAAGCTGTCAGTCCAGCACCTTCAAGAGAGAGACAGAGACACCGCAACCCAGTAAGATGCGCACCGCGATGCTGCCCAGCCTAGTCAAGAGGCACCTATTGGCCATGGCAGATGCCAACAAACGACATTAAGGAGTCCGTCTGACTATACCCCTTCACCCAGAATTGCTACAATGATTCTCCTTCGCAACAGAGAGGAGCAAATTGACGCATGATGCTTCTGATTCATTATTATTGTTGACTCCACATCATCACACGTGCATCTTGTGCCCCCAAGGGAGTCGAACCCCCCAGCAGCCACATAATGCTAGGAAGTCACGTCATCGCCCCACCACTTGTAAACCCGCTGAGAAGCATCTGTGGGAATGCAAGAGTTTGCCCCTAAGCGAGCAGCTGATGCTGCCCACAATCACACCAAACCTCCCTCCACCACTCTGCAAAGAGATGGCAGTAGTGGTGCTGCCTAACTTGAACCCGAAGGGGTGGCGGCCGAAGGTTGCCAAAAGCAAACGAGCCATGCAGGAACCTCTAGCCAAGGGGAATATAACATTGTGCGCTTGGCAGAAATGCCAGTTGTTCATGTAGCTTGCCTCAGCACAAATCAGGCTCATACGCTCTACCACACAGCCACAGTCCTCGTAAGGACTTCTTCAGCAGACGACGCCTTCCCTACCGCAGCAGCCGAAGAGTTGTCGCTACCCCCAACACTTGCCGTCAAGTCACCATACCTGACACCTACACCACACGTGGTGCCCCAGTTCCCTTAAGGACTACAAGCCACAGTTAGGGTTCAGTTGTTTTCACAACTACTTAATTGTCAGCTATCGTCCGCTCTTCAAGCCAGGATCCTCAATCTGACAGGCACCATCACCTGTCTTGTTCTTGTACAAAGTTCGTTGAACACCTAATGTGTGTAGAGGTAGGAGGGAATATGGGTCACAGTGTTTCTATTCTAAAGGGAATAAAACACATCTAGCTTACTTGTATATCTCCTTGCTCTGTAGTGAATGTGTGCCTTTTCCTAAACCTTGTAAGCATCACCCTTGAAGGGAGCAGCAGGGGACCGCGAATTGGCACAGTTTCTGATGTAGAGTAGGACTGCGGGCAACTTCTAACCAGGATTGCATGTATGACACACACAGAAGAAGTTTGAAGGCCACCCATACTGCGGACCCAGTACGTAAAGGTACCTTGTGCGCAAGTACGGTAGAGCTACAACCGCTAGAAAGACACACAATGAAGCATTTGGGCCACTAAGTCACCTAACCCATTCCTCGTAGGTGTATAAACTGGCCTGAAGGGGTGCCAGGCCTGACGAGTCTTGACCCAGGTACTTCTGGAGTACACTTTAGCTAGGGGTTTGTTTCCTGCTGCACTCTATAGGATAAACATTAGACCCTTTCCTTTCCATGATGATCGTTCACCGATGAGGGAGCAAGAGGAACACATGAAGGACAGCGGTCCTTGCATCTCGCCATCCCTAAGTAATCAGTCTACACCAGCCCTCTGCTACAAATCTCCATGGGAGAGAGCAAAAGCTTCTTGATAGTTAGTGGAGCTTCACTCCGCTGCATTTCCCTGCCAACCCATTTGGCCTGCCGGTTAGGGTTCCTGGAGCTGCTCACCCCTCCGTCGAACTACTCTGCCACGGGTACTCTCTCCCCTTGGTGCCGTTCGACCCAGAGGACACCAGTGAGTCAACAGCACCAGCCGACCACGTGCCAGCTAGTTAGCCGGCACCCTGGTCATCTGCAGGCGTCAGCGGAGGCAGTCTACCCAATTTTCTCCTACAGTCGGAGCTGAAACCATCCAGAATGGGCCAGCTACTGCCAAAAGGAAGTGACACCAGCGGTGAGCTATCCCAAACCCATGTGTACAATGCCGGAGGCATCGCCTCGCCCTCATGGATTTGGTTCCAAGTAGTCACCTGACATGTCCTACATTATATAAGGGACAAATGCAAGGCCAATAGGTCATATTACAGACACCTACGCAGTAGAATCGCCTGCAACCTGCGCAACTGACCTGGCACAGAATTAAATACACCTTGCTCTTGACATGACACGTTCCTCTTACTAGGCCGTTACAGGTAAACTTTCTTATATAAATAATGAAACATTGTCTTTGAGGATGACTAAAAATTTTTTTTTTTTTTTTTTTTTTTTAAACAAATTTAATATGTCAATATTTTTACTGTAATTGACACAAAATTTCCAAATGCTACAAAATAGTCAAATAATTCTAATGATCTATATTTCACTGTTATCCTTTAAAATGCTAGCTAAACTAGACAGAACAACAAATCATAACCATAAACAATGATGCTTGACGTGTAGTAGCTGGCAATATACTTTGTGTGAATCTACGACTTCACTTTAGCCCGTGGGAAGTCACAGCACCCACAATGGAGATTGAACCTGGACTGCTATGTCCTCAAGATGATTACTACACGTCATTGCCAGTAATGCAAAATGTGAACGTCAATCGTGTGCCCCTGCTTAGCCACTCAAACTAAGCCGGTCTGCCCCTAAGCAAGTGTCAGATAACACCCGCAATCATAGAGTTACCCTGCTTCCAACCCTCGCCAAGAGAGCACAGCAAGGGATGATGCCGCCCACACAGGAAGGAACTAGCCAGCCAAAGATGTCCGAAGGAAGGCTTCATTCAGTATTTAGCGCTGGACGAGCCCCCAGAACGCCAGTTGACATTGAGTTGTCATCGCATTGGCTAACCCAGCAGCTCACCCTACCACTGCCATGCTAGGGCTCTCTGCCTCAACCAGATTTTCTATCAGTCTACATCCGAGAGAGACACTCCACTTTGGAGTGCCTACTTCCATCCCTTTAGGATTACGCTAGAGGACAGTAGGGTTTGAGTAGTTTTCGCGACTTCTTTATTAGTTGCTCTGGACTTGCTCTTCGCTTAACAGGTCTGCATCACCTGTTATGTATTAACGTAACTACTGCCCGTTGCTTGGTAACCACGTTAGCCTAGGAGTTAGTATGGGTCACCGTGTTTATTTTCCTGAGAATAAATATGTTCATGTCTATACACTGTTCTGATTCCAAGGGTGATTTGTACCTCTTGACCTCTCTGTAGACGCTGTCCTCCAAGGGAGAGGCAGGCTACTGCTTCTTGCCAAACAGTTTCTGATAATAGGGTGGGACTGTGGGCTCCATTAACTGGACAGTACATGTGTCACAAAACACCACACAGTTCACCAGCACCCATACTGTGGACCCAGTGCGCAACGGTACTTGGCGCACACATACGGTAGAGCCCCCTAATAGGTACAACCTCCATGAGGAAGCAGCTGGACTACATGAGTCAGCTAACCCACTCCATTCACCACGGGAAATTTGCTGGTTGGAGTGCCAGGCTTGACAAGGTGTAACCCTGTAGCCTCTGAGCGGCTCTCGACGAAGCTTTAGCGCCACCCCAAGTTAGCTAATCCGCTCCATCCACTGCACGAGATTCGCAGGTTGGAGCGCTAGGACTGATGCAGCGTGACCTTATCACATCTGGGTATTCTAGCTAGGTAATTTCTGTCACCTGCCCCTTGCTTGCTGCGACAACCTTGATTACTTAACCCCATGCCATTCACTTGACGAGAAGGACTAAATGGGCCGATAAAGCATCTACCGTTATTACAGTCAACCAATTGCCAAGTAACCTATCCGAGTTGGCCTACAGCCTTTCCTCCATTCAGGATCATACAAAAGCTGCCCAACGACTGCAGGGGCCTCATTCTTCAGTCCCCCCCTAATCATTTATTTGAGCCACCCCAGAAGACTGATGGGACACCGCATCCAGTCGTCGTCCACATCTGGCTCTGGCTGCCCGTGGGTCTGGGCCTCTCCAGCAGGTACTACGAAGCGTCGCCACCACCTAGATCCCAGCAGCCCCAGGACCAGCCAGCTGCAGCCACATGCCAGCCGCCCACGGGCGGAGCCTGGAGAGTCGCCTACCACAGCCAGCCAATGGTCAGCTACAGTGTTTGTCTACAGGTGGTAAGCCAGCATCTATTGCCAACCATACCACCTTAGATGCCTACGTAGCTTGCCGCCACCTGACCATCCGATTCTGTACACCAACTCCTCAAGTCAGGGCAAATCCACAGTAATCAGCCCATAAAGCCACCCAAGGTTCTCAGCCTGAACCCACTCAAAAACTCCTCTGTAGGCTAGATGAGATACCAAGCATCCCAGTTGACACACATCAACAAATTAACTATGTTAAATTTAAAATTTCATAATGGTATGCAATATATTACAAAATGGCCTCTATAATGCAACCCTAACATCAAATTTTGTAAATTAGTATAAAATACAAAAGAATGTGATAAATCTTAAATAACTTAAATCAGATTTTCAGTGTAAACATGATGAAGCACTAAGATACACTTCAAGCCATCACAATTGAACTTAGTAGAAAAAGTTTTGTTTTTGAAAAGTTACATTTTAATACATAGTTGGTTCTTAAGTGATAAAAGTTCCATTGTAACTTAGCTGTCCTGATGGCTAGCACACAGCAGTTGAGGGCCAGGGATGTAGAGGTTGGTTCATGTACATTTCCCTGGAGGCTGGAAAATCGGAGGTGGGTGCACACAGTTCCACCAATAAACAGAATTCTCAAAGAGCTGCACGTATTCACACATCAGGAAACAGAAGCTGGGAAACAGAGATCAACCAGGATCCACAAATCATAAAAGTATTGCAGGGCTGGTTCGAGGCACCCTCACTAGTAACACATAAACAAACTCTAAAATTAATAAAAGTTTGAATACCTGGTGCATCACCAAACTTCATGTTGCTGTAATTTGTCAAACAAGCTACCATCAGTGATCTTACTATGCTTCTCATAAGCTAAAGTATATCCATAGCACATTTCATTACCATTATGACAAATTCTTAGATATTTTCGTTAGCAACTGTAAGAGGCTGAAAGCAAGTGAACATCCCGTATTAACCCTAAAAGTAAAATATGCTATTATAAACACTGTTAAACATTAGCCTGCCTTCCTACTCCCAAAATATTGACTGTCCTGCATATTTAAAAAATATGAAATGTATTAGCTCTCCTAAAAAACTGGCCTTGTTACCTTCTTAAATAGGCTTTACTATCTACCTCAAGGACATTGAGTATTACATACTTAATTCTGTTTCATTTAAATGTTATGAGGTGCTGTTTTATTTTAAAATTAGCTAAATATAAATTATAAAATATAACAATGATTCACTGATTACCTATGCTGTCAATATCAGTTGCAATTATTGGACAAAAAAAGATTAATTGTAATCAGCAATTATGACAGTAAGTTAACTTATAACCAATTACAAATTATTGTTAAGTTTGTTTCTCAAACTTGTTCAGCCGAAGGAAACAAAATATTGTAGTTCAGTACACTCCGGCTAAACAGTATTAATTTGAACCATAGATTTCATGGCTCAGCAAAAAACCACAGGAATACAGAAAAATACATTCAGGCGTAATTTAATTGTAAAATTATAGAGCCTATTCTCCACTGTGTGGAATATTTTAAGAGAATAGATAAATTGCCTAGTTCTAGGAAATTTCAGATTACTCGTGTTTCTGAATAACTTGCATGTTGTTCATTTTTCGAACTCTGTTCCATGAATTTATGACTTCTTGTATCTTAAAAGTTGAAAAACATTGTTCATGTACATTTATTTGTGTGCATTTTAAATACCATAAAAATAATGGTTAATCTATAAGTTTTGAAATGTGTTTTAAGTGTTAAATTCAAAGTTATTGTTCAGTAGTAATAGATTTTCATATAATTTATCTGACATTTTTTATGAAGTTCTCTTGCACAAAAAAGTAAGAAAAACAGAAAATGCTTTGCGGACCATCAGCTGTGGCTCTATCTTACACACATAAATGGAAAACAAATATAAAAAATTGAATAACTAGCTAATACAGAAATGTCACTTAAGGAAAAGTCCTGAGAAAAACTCAAATACAACAAAGCCCTGACCCAGAATGAACAGTATGAATAAGCATACTAAGTTTTGAAAAAGAAAACTAGGATCACGATGACATCAAGGTACGTGAAAATAAAACAACCTCCATCCTCCAAAAGATATAATAAGCCAATAAAGAAAGAAAGATCCACAACATAGTTATACAATGATTAACAATAACAGAAACACAACAAACGTACAAAGATTGGTGCCAGACCAATGCTAAACTAAGGATAAAAGAACACCAGAGAAAATGAAATTTAATTCCAGAAACAGTAGTACAAAATACAGACATAGAGTGAAACAGAGCAACAAACAAAATCTTTAGACACTGCAGAGTCCAGCAAATGAAGACCATCAAGGAGGTTCAAAGTCCCGCGTTCTGTGATTCACGTGCTTTGCACTAGGATTATAGCCTGCCAGGTGGGCAACAATTGGTTGAAGCTCCATGATACTTTATGTAAAAACTTGAGTTAATTTCAACTACCATATTTGCTTGAGACTGTAGATCAACTAGCTGGTACAGGAGGTGAACAAGTGTATGGCGCAGAACCAACCATATACCATCGTAGAACACAGAGTTGATAGGTTGCCTATAAAAAGGAAGCAAATAAGCCAGCACCTGACAGGCATACAAAAGCACAGGAAGTATACAGGCTGGATGCTCGGAAATTCCCCTTACAAACTTGTAGGACTTATAGAGGGAACTGAGTAGACTATCTTTTGAATAGGTACCCATGTCCGGAAACGTACCGTTTCCATGCTACAACCATTTCAAATCAAGTGGGCTTGTTGGTGCAGCGGTGCAGGAACAATGTGCAGAAGTTAACACTTGGTGCAAAATCGGCTGTACGCAAAGACTGTACCCTTTGGAGGTGGCAAGCACCTTTGCAATTAAGAGTTCTTTGCTATAACCAAACTTTTACTAATGAGGTTCCTCTTAGAACTGTCAAATGTAGACATACAATTTATAAAATGATTGAATAGGTTTTGATACACTGTCAATTGGGACTGATTTTTAATTATTTAATTTCATTATTTTCTTTGATGTAATGGTAAATTGTATTGATTGAATTCATTTCATTTTAAACAGCAAGTGATATCAATTTATTGTGAGAATTTGGGTCGAGAGAGTTTTGTTGGTAGCTATTTAAAATAAATTAGGAAACTATAATTAACTCTCTTATTATTTAAGACATCTATCCCTTAATGAACTTGGTTTAGCCCACTGACTTTTGAGGAATTGTAACATTATGATCAAAGTGAGTTATAAATATTGAACTGTTGGAGAATATGACAATTGTGTACCACACAAAGACAGGGAGACCAGAGGACGACGATGCCTTTTGATAAAGATGATAATTCGTGTCTTTTCAGGATTCAGCTAAATACCCCATGATGTCATATAAGATGATAACAACAGATAAGGCAGCATTTGCCATCTGCTGCAAGACACAAGCATCCTCACCAACTGTAAAAATGCATATATTGTCATCATATTGAAGTATGCGTGTGTGAGAAGGAAGAGGGATATCCAAACTTTATTAAAACCCAGATAATCGCTTATTGTAATCAGTGAATCATTAAAAATTGACGCATGCCAGCATTTTGTGCAGTGCAGATGCGCACTCTACAGGTGACTTTGCCCATCTATGAGCAACTGGAGCTCAGGGGGAAGTCATAACAGTGGCAACAAAATAAACGTATTGAGCAAAGAGATTCCAAAAGCCTGGAAAGCCGAATACATAATTGTAATTAACCCACGTAATTACAATATGCATTGTCCGCCCAGAATCCCGCATGCAAGTCACCCCCATGAATAAAATATTTTTGAGACTCCACTACCCTTCGCTTAACTATTGAAGAAGTTCCGGATCAACTCCAGAGATGGCAGCACCCCTGTGGCCTTGTGATGTCACAACCTGCCAGCCTCAGGACGAGGTGTTTTAATTTGTTGTTGCCTCCAAGTTGGGAAATAAGAAATGAGCGGCGCTCCAGCGCCTTGATAAACATACCCTTGCGCTGGGAGGCTACACAACCCCCGCACCCCGAAGAACTGCTGATCAGAATAGAAGTCCAGCACCCTGGTCCAGCAGATACACCAGCCCAATAAGTTAGCGAGCTCTCCTGAGTCTGCGAAGACTCTCTCCTCTCCGCAGCCTGCAATATGATGCATCATCTTGATGCCATCGGGTACGCAAGACGAACAATGATGCAAATACTTACTGGTAATTTGGGAGCCAGCGATGCTTCCCAATCACAGCACTATTGAGACTCAGGGTTCTCAGGGATGTTGTGGGTTCTGTGTGGCCGTCTCACCCATGCATACTTACAAACACGTTGGCAATACTAAACTTTTTACTAAACATCACTGGAAATAAACACTTAATAAAACATATGTGACTAGGACACTGTCACTACTGAATAAAAGAAATAAGTTGACTGTAGACTTTTTTATTGTTATTATCCATACACATCAACGTGCCAATGAAATGATTATCTTGGTCATGACTAGCCAATTCTGCTTGGGTGCTCCCCAACCCGCAATTACTCTACCGCATGCCTAGATGGATGATCTCACCGAGGTGCGTAAAAGCACAGCCTTCACAAGGGAAGAGGGCCGACAGCCGCTAGGGTGGACTGACGCTTGTTCCCTGAAGACAGGACACTGTGAATTACAAATGAAACCCCTAATACATATTAACATGTGTGATTACGCGGCATCACTAACGCAAACTCGTCGGGGCTCGCCCTCCAGCACGTGTGTAGTGTGGTGACGACCTATACACAGAGCCGGCTAGGACGGGAATAATTGCACCGTACACTAGTGATAAAATTACATAAACTCTTGAATGATACATGAAACAAGATGGGACACGAGATGAACATTCCCAATAAACACACACGTGTGAAAACAATCTTAGATGGTGTGGATGCCGTTGGATGAAGTTCGTAGCGGACCACGTGGTGCAGGTGAAATTGCAACGTTTCTGCATGGAAACGGCAAGCTAAATTCTGACAAAAAGTTATTCTTGCTGAGAAAATTATTCTCTTTACGATTGCAGTGGTTACAGGTGTGTAACATGCCTGATGGCGGTAAAATCAAACATTACTGTGACCGTGTGTTCAAGTACAAAAAGCATCAATTCACGTGAAAAATTCATTAAATCCTTAGATAAATATTGCACATACATTTGACATAAATAAGCCCTCAAACGCAACAATGGTGTATACAAAAACTTGGTGTCGGTTGGCCACATGGTTATATGTGATGTCGCCGTAAAATATTCAAACATGAAAATTACCCTCGCATATATACATAAAAATAAAGCTCTTAAAATTGCGTGTAGCAATAATGCAGAAGTCACAATGAAATGCCATAAACATAGGTAGATGGTGCCTGATTCAAATTGCACGGGTCGCTTGACCTCTGACATTTCTCCTCCTCCTCCTTGATTAAGTTAAAAATGCCACAAGGGCGCAAGAAATTAATAAAGCAAAAGCATAATGCTGGGGAAAATGTTTGGCAAAAATGAATGCAGGCAAAGGTTAACCGGTATACTAAATTAACTATGGAAACCTTACTCAGTGAACAAAAGTTGTAGTGCATACGTGACAGTGTCTTACTTCGCCAGCGCTCCTCGACAGACTACAGGTAAAAGCGTCGCACTGACCTACCATGGCCGCCTACGGGGTTCACATTAGCGGAAGTGCTATGCTCGCAGAGTAAAATATTTAACTAGTGAAAACAAAATGGCACAAATTAAATTAAGTATTGTTTTACATTTCTGTAATTTTCTAATGAATTTCATTATTTTAGTGTCTTTTTATGACTGCATTCATGCCAGAATATTAAGTGTTCTTAATCTCAGGGCCGCAGACACTTTGAATTTTATAACCTAACAATTTAAAATATGTACAAGCACTTGAACACATTTTAAGACATATTAAACACTGCAAATACAATAGAACACATTTAACACTGAAAATAACATTTATACAAAAGTTCAGAATTATTGGTCTATTTGCGGACGTGCAAGACATGTGACACGTGTATGGTGAGCGCCGTCATGGGCTCCAGTGTCGTTGGCTGTTAGCCGTTATCAATCTTGAAGCCTTCAAGACGGCCTTACTCTACCTCCACAGACTGTGAAGGTGCAGCATCCCAACAGCTTGCGAAAGGCTCATCTGCTACTGCACCCACTGACCATGAGGGCAACACTCCACGTCCAAAGTAAGCCTATCTCATGCACCCTGAACCCTTTACCCTAGTCAACTTGCGTGACTCCGCGGTAACATGTCGTCCTGTCCTAGTTTATCTCTTAGATAACTTCCAGTAACTTTGGTTACGCTGTGGATAGCGTTGATTTTACCGTAAATATTGTCTGATTAGATTTTTTGGAATCTTAATTACTTTTCCCAGGCTCGCCTTCACCTGATTTGAATACATAGATTGCTTATGCAATTAGCCAGTTAGCTATTATACTGTATTTGTTTAATCCAGGACTTTTTCCTTTTCCTTGTTCATGTAGTAAAATTTACGTCGAACTTATTTTCCGTTTACCATCATTTTTAATTAGTTCCCATCTCATTAGAATTCTAGCTATCAGTGTTTAGTAATTTTTTGCTACGTAATTCATTCCCACTGGAGAGGAGCTGGTGGTTTACCGAACTCTACAGGGGCCAGAGCTCGCAGAGGGTCTTAGTCCGAAAAGACATGCTGAAGCTCCTGGGTGTCTGGTAGATCCATACTCTCCTCCGACGACGTCTCAATACCTAACCGCATGTCTACACGTCAGGGCCTTGGGTGTGACTGAAGAAGTTGCACCCCCCAGGATTGAATGTCGCGGACAGGATCATGGGACTGGACGAGATGCTTAGTAGGAAGGGAGGATTGCAGAGTAGACGACGTAGGGAACACCGTGCTCTAGGTAGGGCTTTAAAAGCCAACACCTTTGAAGGGGACATGCAGGAGGTCAAACCACAGTCTCAGACTAAAGCCGTCCCTCAGCCGATCTTTCCACTCATCCCTCTAGAACATGAAACCCTTGTACAAGTATTTAGGTGCCTGTTGGCCCGGGTACGACCCTGAGGGAGAGCGACTTGACCAGTTAGAACGGTCACCACCTATAGCCAGTGCTATTCCTGCTGACGCCATACCTAGCTAGGCATCTTCTACTTCCAGCATAATTAAGCTATCAGGAAAGCTCATTCTGGTTTGACACCCATCAGAGGTGGAGCTACCTAACTTCTGTGTTATTAAGCTGGTATTGGGGAAAGACAGTACAGGTTCGACTCCCGCCACAGGCAGTACCCTGACCACATGCGATACCACCTCCTTCAGACTACATCCTGTACGTCGGCCCACTCATCCCATTCGCGTAACCCAGCCAAGTCATCCACCTCCACCCCCACAATCGCTTACCCACATCACCTTCTCACATTCCCCGGGACAGCTGGCATCCCGATTATTGGCAGCCATAGTAGTGAGGTAGGTAGAACTTCTGGTCTGGAAACTATCTCTTTCCGCCTCACTCTGGCATTTTACTCCCCTCGTTTCCGATGGTACCCTACCATTAAGTGGCCACCCACGGAATCCAAACCCTCCACGACCCATTGGGCCAATAATACTAGCCATTTATGCCACGTTAGGTCTACTGAAGATTCCGAGAGGGCAGTCAGCGGTCTAACTACTTACCTTCCGAGGTAGGGCATGCATCAAAATATACTGAAGTTTGGAACTTTGCATGTGTGTAGTATTTACAGTTATTTATATACCCTTAGATAGGATTTTTTTTAATTTTTTTTTTGCTGAAA